>LPNX010539183.1:565897-576406 GCA_001517045.1 Pseudotsuga menziesii | reverse complement strand
TTTGCAGACACGGACCAGCCCATCCTAGCAGAGGTTTATGAGGGGTGGGATTCCATGATTGAGTCCATGAGGTCCATTGTCATGGAGAATGAGTGTCCCTAGTATGGGACATCGACAGAGAACTTATGGACCATTATTCGGGATATTCTTATCTCCAGGTGGGATAAGAATTGCACACCTTTGCATTGCTTGGCCCACTCCTTGAACCCCAAGTTCTACACTCAGGAGTGGCTCACTGGTGGATCGGGGGCCTCACACAGAGTCCCTCCTCACATGGATGCAGAGATTGCACATGGGAGGAAGATAGCACTTAGACGGCTATTTCAGTATAGCGACATGCTTGAGGAGGCGGAGGAGGGCTTTGTAGATTTTTCCACTGGCACTGGGAGATTTGGAGGCTATGATGTGCTTAGAGATAGGGGGGTAAGAAACCCTATGCTTGGTGGGCAACTCATGGGGCAACATCCACTATTCTACAGAAGTTAGCCTTGAGGATCATCTCTCAAGTTACATCATCCTCTTGTTGTGAGAGGAATTAGAGCACATATGGGAACTTGTACAGTGTGAAGAAGAGCAGGCTTGAGCAGTCCAGGGCAGAGTCAATGGTGTATGTGCACTCCAACCTTCGTCTTATTTACAGGAAGAGGGAGGAGTGGGTGAAGGGAAAGACAAAGATGTGGGATGTCTTTCCTGATGATATGGGTTTGGACAGCAGTATTGAGTTGGCATTAGCCAACATGGATCTTAATTATCCAGTGCTAGAGCCAGTCACTTTTGATGATAGTGATCGTATGGAGGGGTCATCCTCCACAGCAGGAGATGCAGGTCATCAGATGGGCAGAGAGGAGGAGGAGGGGAAGGAGGATGAGGATCAGGGCTGTGATGAGTATGTTGATGTTGATTCAGGCATGGAGGAGGACTACTGACATATGGGATTCTCCCATCTTGATCCACCCCTTTTTGTATTTACTATTAGACTTTAGTCTATTTTGGCATTTGCCAATGCCCAGTGGCATTCCAACATAAACGTACATTGTATACATTTTGATTTTGATGACTTAATGAGAAATATGGTTCCGACATGCATCTATGTGTCTCATTGTGATTTGCGAATGACAAATGTGTTGTGAATCGTGACTTGTTCAATGATCATTAATGTGTTTTTATTCTAACCCGGAAATATGTATATATTTAAAAAATATATATATATTTAAAAAATATATATATATGTATATAAAACGTATCCTACGTGTCCTGATTCCGGGGGTCACCGTGCCCGTGTCGGACACTCGAATCCCCGTGTCCTTCGTGTCCCGTGTCCCGTGTCCTCGTGTCAGGTGACTT
This sequence comes from Pseudotsuga menziesii, assembly GCA_001517045.1. Classification (NCBI taxonomy): domain Eukaryota; kingdom Viridiplantae; phylum Streptophyta; class Pinopsida; order Pinales; family Pinaceae; genus Pseudotsuga; species Pseudotsuga menziesii. The sequence continues at coordinate 575,062 of LPNX010539183.1, read as the reverse complement.
AGCTCATATCTCATCGAGGACTGAAACTGGAAACCAACTGAGTGCAAAAATGGGTGTGGCACCATAGAAATATAGTACAATCGAATGGCTACACCTTATGTTTCCCTCTGGTTCCTTACGAGAACTCACCATCAACTGAAACGCATTTTAGTTTGAATTCTCGGGGCCAACCGCCAAACTGCTGCAAAATGATAAAATGACCCATATCTCACCTGCAAGTGCCCGAAACTAAAAACCAACTACATCAATGAACTCAGAATGTCCAAATCTACAAGGAATGAGTACTCATACACCATATGTCCATCAAAAATGTACATTAGAGGCCCCATCCATGTCATAATAACAACAATAGTAAGGCTTGTGAATGCGTATAATCATGAAAATAACGCAAGCCATCATAGTAAACCACCATCTGACGCATGAATATGTGGACATTGATAGACTACAAATAACCATCATCCACAATCATCGGCCAAAACTGGGTTGACCAAGTCAAAAACGATCAAATGATGACCCAAATGCTAATCTCTTATAATGCAAAGTACAAAATGGATATGCATGCTCAATTATCTATGTCAACAGTGAGACTCAGGTACAAGTAGCTTCTGCTTGCGATCATAAGCACATAATATATATAAATAATACATCTAAATCAAAATAATCAGTTGCTCTAAACAAGAACCTCCAGTGTATACTCATTAATAATTATTGATTTGGGCATTTTGCTAGTTAAGGGTGAAGGTAAATGAAACAAGGTAAGGTCAAAGGGGATGACTTGACACTTGACATTGTAAACCTCTAGGTTGAAGGATAAGGGGATCCAAACAACACATAAGTTGGACTAGGTGAACAATAGGAAATAACAGTGTCTCACAAATGGGTGGAATAATGAGAAGGCTCCACTAGACTTTAGACAAGCACCATTTTTTAACAGTTTATTTGCATAGCAAAAGACACTAGTTAACCTCCAAAAGAAGGTGCCCTGGAAAGCCTTATGGGCTTCCAAAAAAAGACAAAGACATAACCCTAATAGGTTAGTCTCACCCTATTTCCCTGTGGGGGCAAATGAGCAGTACATTATACAATGAATGAGTGCTCATCCTCTGGTCATCAACTTTTTAAAACATTTATTTCATTTAACTTTCAGATAATGACTCGGTATGACCTCCATTGCCCACCAAGATCCATAGGTGCGATGGAGTGACCACCCTGTTCCCCTTTGGGGTCAAACGGCCTCACATCATACAAAGGATGAGTGCTTGTCTCTTAGCAACTGGCTAACTTTACTTTTATTTGCAACAGTGTCTAAAGACACTTTAGTTATGTTGGCTAAGCATCCATTTAGAATAAGCATTTAAGTTTTGATGCCTTAAGTGTCTAAAGACACTTTTGGTAAGAATACTTGTGTTCAAGACCTAGAGGAAGACCATCTCTGTGATAACAATCACACAAACCAACACCAAGACACAAATAAAACATGGAAACATATTCCAACATAGAGGTGAAGGTGGGGGAAATCCTAGATGTCACTAGTCGAGTTACAAGTCAGGGTTAAACATAAGAAGGGAAGGCAATGGATGGATGGAGACAATGAAGGTGGTGCCAAGGCTAGCAAGTTGTGTCCCCTAATAGAAATGACCAAATCCATACTACAAATAGGGCATGACGAATGAGTATACAAAGGAATCTCTTGGACATAACAGCTAGATCACTAATACTTTAGATTCCAATAAGACCAAAATAAAGTATCGCCAACATACAACCACTATCGACTGAGTGTCACTACTGAAATAGACAAGAGAGCAAAATCAAAGTCCATATGTACAAATCCATAATGTCACCTGGGTCATATACCTACATCAAATATGAAGAATCTAAAGGGCACTGAAAACACTGTTGCTGCTATACATCATGGGCACTGTCATACACTCTACTCTGGGTCATGAAAATGGCTAACTCAGTCACCAAATCTGGGGTCACGAGGCTCAGTCATGGCCTAGAACTAGTCAATCTGAATGGTGTGGATTTACTGAATGAGAGTGATCATCAATTGGAAGCCCCTCATCTCTTGATCTCAAAGTAAAGGACTGGCTTAAAAAAATGCTTAGGACTGCTCAGGAACAATGGTAGCCCAACTACTATGTATGTGACAGCAGGAGTGTTGGATTTTGTGCAACTTCGAAAGTTATTCTTATTGTAATGTTTTGTACCTCCTACGGGAGATTATATTGATGTAATCAATCATGTAAACCCTTGAAAGAATTAATGTAAATCTTGGGGAAGAATTACACAAGAAAAATAATTAAATAAACATTATTTTATCTTCCCCTAAGACAAGTCAGCCTAGTGGGTCAAACTGTCCATAAACAATGGGCAGTTTGTTAAGGTTAGTGCAGCTACGAGACCCATTCTCAGGGAGTATGTTACCCTAGTCAGTTAACTAGGGCAAAGTAAGACCCTAGAAGGTACCCTAGGGCCCCCAGTAGTCTCCTGGGGTTTTTGGTCTTGGACCAAGCAGGTTGATGCCATGGCAAAGCCCTTAGCATGTGGCTAGGGCCCCTATATGCCTCTAGGGTATTTTGGTCTGGGACCAGGGACACGATGTCCAAGTAGAGCCTGCAGGTAGAGGTAGAGATATATTCTGGTCTAGGAACAGGGACACGACGTACAAGTAGGTCCTGCAGGTAGTTGGTCAACTTTCAGTGTGAGACTGAAGCTCAGCTTAGTACTGAGAACCATTGTCCAAGAGAAAGGAGGACCTAGTCTAGGTCCAAGGATTGATCAACATGATTCAGTGTGAGACTGAAACTCAACCTAGGGCTGAAATCCATTCTTTAAGAATGGAAGATGATGTCCTCTCTCCTAATCGTTACTGCTAGGTTGCTTCTCAAGGGACTGGCCACCCCTTGATGATGTCACTAACACCTAACCATTAGGAGCAGTATTAAGGACAAAAAGATCGTATCATCCGTTTAGACCTTACCCTTATACAGTGATGACAAAATATATAAAACAATGTACCTTGAGAGAGATAAAAGATAACTGATCTTATTTATCCACCTTATATGGTTCACCCTGATCTTGTGGGTTTGTGGGTTCTTTTATTGTGACCCCTTGTGTTGACTCACGGTCCTTTATCTTACTTGGTCCTAGCACTCTTATTGTGTGTGTACCATTGTCATGTTGACTCTCATCTTTTGGGTTTCTTCGGTAGACTATTATTTTGGTTGGACCATTTACTTTATGACTTTATTATAAAATCATTAAAAGTTTATTTTATGGTTTTATTAATAAAAAAACCTTTGGACCTTTTATTTATCATATGGTTTTATTTTTTACCATTGGACCATTCATGAACTACCCTAAGTCATTTTATCTTATAGTTAAAATCTTGGACCATTTTAATCTTACCTATGATACCCTATCTTAAGCTTAAGACAAGACTATAAATTCCCACACCAGTGTCACTCTTCGAACCATCCTAGCTAACCATGTAACATGACTGAGCCCGTTCTCTTATACCAAAGTTTACTTTTCTCCTATGTGACTATCTCCGCTCCGCGGATCTGTTTTTTCCTTCCGTGACTGTTGTTTCACGGCTAGCTCTTTCTCGAGGCTACCTCCTCTTCGCGCGTGACTCCCCCCCACACGTCACCCTACAGCATCATACTGTCAAGACTGGTCTCTAGATCCTTGTCTCGTGTTTGCTGCTGACTGTGACTTCTAGCGCATGTCCCTTCCATCTCTCCACTGTTGCACCCGCGAGGATCTCCACCATGCCTATGTTCACATGATCCTCTCCACCGTAATTTGCCAGTGTGTGATCCACTGTGACTTCCAGCGCATGATCCTCTCCATCATGACTGTCGGTGTGTGATCCTATCCACCAGCACATGATCCACTTCATCGTGACTGCCAGCGCGTGATCTATCGTGACTGCCAGCTCGTGATCCTCTCCACCGTGACTCCCAACGACTCACCATTCACACAACTGTTGCTAGTGCTTGTTCCTCCATGACTCACCATTTGTGTGACTGCTGACTACGTCTGATCCTCCACGTGACTGCTGTTACTATTTTCGGTCCTGCATGGACTGATTTTTTCTGCAGCGTGACCATGGGCTATTTCTTAGCGTGACTATGCCCTAGAGTGACTGCCTCTCCACCTATAGCGTGACTGCACCTTTACGTGACTGTCAACTCTTGCATAAACTGGGTTTCAGCAGTATAAATTGTGATCTTTCTTTCTACGTGGACTGTGTGTCACCTAGCCCTTGGGTAGACTATGTTTCAGCAACATCACTGTATGTCTCTGCCTAGTATGACTAAGTGTCTCTTGTGCTGCGTTATTGTGGGTCTTTGGCGTGACTGTACTAGGTATGACTGAGATGCTATAGCCTATACATTTGATTGAAGTTTCTCTTCTTGTTGACCTAGGGTCTAACTCTGGTTATGTGTGCTTTAAACCCCCTCTCTCAAGGTACGTAAATTGTTTGCCTAGTTGACTTGTCCCTTTGATGACAAGATCAAATCTGAGTATAAGGCTAATTCAAATATTGGTTATGATTTTTTACTGCTGATATTTACTGTACATTATTTTATCATGTTGTCACTGCACATGGCATTTGATGATTCTCGAGGACCAACGTTAACGTAGTGACTAATGGAGCGTTAAGTTGAAAGAGATGAAAAATATGTTTTTGTTTTATTACAGTTTAAATTTTATTAAGCAATACTATTTTGAATCTAAGTTTATATGATCTTGCATTAAAGTTTACTACTTATGTTAACAACCCCTCTAACCAGAAATTTCAACACAGTTTGCCCCAACCAGTGGGCAAAATTGCTCCAGTCAAGTCGGCCCAGTTAAGACCAGTTAGGTCGGCCCAGCAAGAAAAAATGTCACTTTTTTGTGTATAAATAGAAAGGTCAAACCTCTCATTTGGCAAGTAAGTCAAGGCAAGTTCACACTAGCCAAGGAAGGCTCACTCCTGCAGCTAGGAGACTGATTTTTGAGGTTTTCACTTTGGAGAAGTTTCTCTCTTGTTTTCTTGGGGTTTGTGCTACTACTATTTGGATGTACATCGTTCTCTATTGGAAGGTCTATGCTCGAGGGAGACAATAGTGCTGTAATGTCTATGGTTGGGAGGTGATAGATCATCACCGTGGTTAAATGAGCTCCACACTCAGTTTGTTTCTTGGCTTTGTGATTCTTTTAGTAATCCTGGTTATACTGCTATAAAATCTAACATCCTACATATAGAACCATGAACTGTAGTGTTTTCATTCAATGTCATCAAATGTATCATACAAATAAGATGATCAATGGAATTGCAAATGGAAAATACAAAGTACAGTAACAGAATCTCGAGTGTGTCCTCCTCGAATGTATTCAGTCTAAGTGCAGCATTAGTGGGTGTGGCAGATGAACCCTCAAGAGGATCACCAGCATCAAAAGTGACAGGCTCTAGGACTACTGAATTAAGATCCAAGTATTGGTACTTTGAAAATAATTGACCAATGCCAGCACATGGGACTTTAGCCACTGATCAACGTTGAGACATGTGTAACCTAGGTGTCAGTAATGCATGGGACATGTGCCTTCAGGGCACGTGTCCCACAGATATCAAACACTTATGTCTTGAGTGTATAGGTGTCATACAAGGAGATACAGGACATGTAGCCTAAAGGAGTGTCCTGTTCCCAAGGTAATGGTTAACTGATTTCCATGGCAGATTACAAGCTGCAGTGTTTTCACACTTACTATTGATAATGTACTGAGTGTCATAAAAAAATTGGCATGACTTTGTCAATCTGATTGAGGAGAAAACCCATACTTATGTTGGAGCATATACCACCATCTAACTTAAATAAGTGATTGGTGCCCTCTGACTCAAAACCAATCCATGACAAGTGCATGTAGGAAAATGAAAACTTTCACATACAAAAGAAAAGATTGATCTTAGAATATATAGTATCACATTGTTTTCAATACAAACATGACTTGCAGTCTATGCCCATTCATGAAAAGTTCAAAAAGTCATACAAATTTTGAAAACACCCACCTGATTAAGGAATGAGCATCTTTCAGAAAACAGCATTGCAAGCAAAGGTATGCTTTCCCCAGGTGCCGCACGTGCAATCAGAGCAAATGAACTTAATTGCTCATCTCTTGCTGGATGCAAAACACAATAGAAGGTTGAACAACGAAAGAACCATGAGGATATGAAAAACAATAAAAAGGTTAGCCATGTTCCAAACGAGAAACCTTTTCATATTTATAAGAAAAAAAACATCTTTTTCACAAGAGAAAACAACAGACTTCTCACAGTTGTAAAGAAACATATAGCTTGAAACACAACATCATCTGTCAAGTTAAAGTGGCATAGAATATACAATAATCACAGTATACAAAGTATGAATAAATGCACTGATTATTTAAGCACAACAGAAGGCCTACTGTACATGCCTGCAATAGCAGCCTGCAACTGTTCATTCGAATCTCCTTCATCATAAGCAGATGTTGCAGAAGCTGCATCAATTGAAAAAGCATCAGCCAAGACTTCAACGTATATTCAATACAAGTCAGCCATTAGAAAAAAAAAATCAAATGCAATTGAAAAATATTAATATAGTTAGTTAGTGGCTTTTTGCACGTTACCTCTTAGTTCTGTCTCTACTATTGTTTTGAATACCATAGCTGCTGCATTCGTTCCTAGAGCTGAAGGTGGTGGTTTTTTACTAAGCTCTGCTGGCTGTACATAAATAAAGTGATTCCTATAAGAATAAAATTTTAATTTAAAATTTAATAATAAAAACAAAAGGTGAAAGTTGAAACTCCTCACAATTAGCCATTAGCATGGAAATACACAATATACTTATGTAAATTATGAATATAAAACCACAGATGTATTATAGAGAATAGATCATTAAGAATCAAACTTAATATTGAGGTAACATGCTTTACTTGCAGAAAAACAGTCCAAGTATCTAATAAAATTTCCAGAGCTTCTTGACTCCATGTTTCCTCCTCTTCATGATCCCCGACATTAGCTTTTATAACTTCACATGTCAAGGAGGATAATAAGCTGAGAGTACTCAAATGCCTGTGGAACAAACTAAAGACTAATCAGGATATAAGCTAAAAGGAAACAACAATAACAAAGATTATAATAATAATTCCTATAAAAACTACTAAAATCAAATTAATGTGAAAATCACAGAAACATATTAATGTAGAACAATGGCAAAGTATAAGCCTCAAGATCAAATGATTGGTGTCAATATACACACCTCGAATAACCTTTCAGTAGCTGATCAAATACAGTGGGAGCAGTCAAACTTGCAATCGAAAACAATGCACGGCAGCCGTCAATCAGCTCACTGCACAATAGATGACATAACAATGGATTAAACAGACAATAAAAAGAAAGGATCAGAAAAAAACATAACACATAGGCAAGCAGGCAATGTCCATTCATCACCTCTCACTTTTCCCAGACTTAATTGCTGATATCAAATCATGTGGAGGATCAATCCATGTCATGATTCCAAAAAGTATTCGCTGCAAGTGCTGCTCTTGTGCTTGGCCACTGCCTGATTTACAACAGCCATGTTATTAATTCAATTACGATGCAAAACTACTTTGGAAAACAAAAGTAACGAGTGGTTCTGAAAAGCACAGAATCAACAATCATGCTATTGGCCATCCCTCTGCAAAAGCCACTCAGCAAAGTCCTGTTTCTAAAAGCTAAAGAAACAATTTACACACCAACTAGATGGACTGTGAAAAGTGAACAATGTGAAGTTTCTGAACATTTTTTTTCTTTTAAATAACCAAAAGCTGTTGCATATGTATGAGGCTGTTCACTAAAAATTTAATCTGAATCTAGACACAGAGGCTCAAAAATTCATCTGCTATAGCTTCTATTGGAGCTAGGCTGCAGGGAATTGCTAACCCCCCTAGCAAATAACTCCCAGTTCACACTCCGGGAGGAATCGATCCTGGGATCGCGATTCCTCATTTATTCCTCCTGGGATCGTTTTTGGGAATCGCAATTCCTAGGGGAAAAAAAAATCCTTGCCCACTAACGGGAATGCCGAGGGAACGATGAGGGAGCGATGCTCCTAGAGCGATCCCTTATCACTCTTTCAACGATCCTGAGGAAAAAAAACGCTCCCTAAATCGCTAGCTGAACAATTCCACAGGATAGGCGTTTTTTTTTTCAATTTTCTCAATTTTTCCGGAAAAAAACTTGTTTTTTAGTGATTGGCTAGGGTTCAATTAGTCTTTATTAACACTATTGGACTCCATTTGGACTCATTCTACTCCTCATGTGCTTGTTTTCATTTATCTTGCTAGGGCTTTGAGTGGGTTTGTTAGTTGTTCGAGAGAAAATTTGTAGGAACTTGGAAGGGAGATTGAAGAGGAGATTGAAGGCTTCTATTTGTGAGAGCTTGGAAGGAAGATTGAAGGCTTCCTAGAGACATTCAACCATCCTTGAAGAGCTAAACTCTAAAAACCCAATATTTGTTTGTTTTTGAAAAAAATATTTCACTACGTTAAATTTTTAAATCTTGTATGTTTTTTTCCTACTCTTTCCCATTTCTTCTTCTCCATCATTCTATTGCAGGCAAGAAGCGATTCTCATATTGAATCAAAAAGCATGATGGGTATGTGATTGTTAGCTTACTTTCGGTCGACCCAAGTTCAGATCCTTTGTTCGTCAACAAAACCCAAGATATCGGCCCGACAGAGGAGAACTCCGTCGGCAACACCTGTGATGGAGATGAAGTCTCACCCAAGATATCTTATGAGGACTGCTAGAACCAGGTTTCTGCAGTTGTCGAGGATTTCACTCTTATAATACTATCAAGTCACTCGACCAAAACTGGGAATTATACTTATGTTTTCATTCATTCATTTAAGATAACTATATTTTGATCTATCGACACATATTGCAGTAATTAACATAGAGCATTAGCATATATTTAACCTATTAGATGTGCATAACAGAGGTTGTGCAACATATTCAGATTGTAATTAACTCATTCATGACAAACATGCATTCAACATAAACATAAACATCAAAGATACACAAAGACAACATATAGCCTAAGTCACACGGTTCAGGTTCGGGTTCGGGTTCGGCAAGAATTAGGTTCG
>LPNX010539183.1:540505-559248 GCA_001517045.1 Pseudotsuga menziesii | reverse complement strand
TCCTTCCGAAACTCAGGCATCATTCTCATCATCAGCTTCATACTCCGGTACCCGGTGATCATCAGATCCATCAGTGCTCATCCGAAGCAATTATTAGCAGTTTCGAGGTTCCAGGGGCGTGAGTAGCTGCCTCTCTGAAGCAATTCGCTACCCTGCCTAGAGGTCTCAGAACCTCCGCATGCATCAGGCATTCTCTCCGGCATCAGCAGACGGACAAGCTCAGAAAGTTTCAGCCCGAACGAACCTCTCCTCCTACAAAAACGTCACCTTCAGTCTGGAGGGTTTTTACGGTGCCTTGGGGCGGTGACACGAGAGGAAAAGAGCATTATTAGACCACCCATCCGGATCCTTATGCATGCAGCTATCTCTGGAGTCATTATTCGCCAGAATATTAGTGGTAAGTGTTAATTTCTCTCTGCAAAACCCTAACCCTAATTTAGCTATATTTTAGGGCATTTTTGCATGGCGAGTTTGCATGCACAGTTATTTTGCAAATTTGTATGAGATTGAGTGTGCGAGTCACCACTATCATAGAATATTAGAGAATATCAGTATTTGGGATATTACAGTGGTATCAGAGCATGATCCTTGCCAGCTGTGGGCACATAGCAATTGAATAAAAGTGCATGTTGATACATGCATGTACATGCAAATGCATGTCAGTGATGTTGGTGAAGTGCATGTCAGAACAAAGGTTTTTCTCTGCCAACTTGTGAGAACATGAAGACAATGAGAAGGATCTTGACTGGAATTTGGCAGAGGTTAGTAGTACTTCAATACTTGCCTCGATATCAAGAGTATCTAGCCTTGGGTGATGAGGTATGTGCGGCATTGTCCTTTCAAGATTATTACACCATCCAATTCGGGAACCAGCCCAAAGATTTGGATGAGGATCTCCTTAAAGGCATAGTTGGGGAAGAGAAGAAAGATGAGCATGAAGTACAGGTTGTTGGTGAGCTTCATTTGGATTTAACAGTGCATGATGAGGATGTGCATGAGGAGATAGCATTAGAGCCATCTTGTATGTCTAGTGACACAAGCACATTTGCTAGTCAGATTGTGGACGAACCATGTGATGAGTTGGAGTTGGTACACTCTTCATCACCTACAGCAGGAATCGAGACAGTTATGACAGGCGAAATACATGAGGTGGCAAAACCAATTGGCTTTTTACTTAAAGCCCATGATGATCAAAAGGGAGTAAAGCAGCTACTTCGTTTAGTTCTTTCCAAGTTTGGGCGCCGTCAACCAGGGAGATCAGATAATGAATGGGCAACTATGTGGCGTGATATGCACTGTTTTCAGGAAAAAGCTTTCCCCTTTCTAGACACAGAATATATGCTGCTGGAGTTTTGTAGAGGGTTACTGAAAGCTGGGAAGTTTTCTTTGGCAAGGAATTATTTAAAAGGGACAGCAAGTACAATATTAGCACCTGAGAAAGCAGAAATGCTTGTTATACAGGCAGCACGTGAATATTTCTTCTCAGCTTCAAGTTTGGATTCTTCTGAAATTTGGAAGGCTAAGGAGTGCTTGGACCTTTTCCCAAGTAGTGAATAGGTCAAGGCTGAAGATGATGTCATTGATGCCATTACTGTTAAACTTCCCAGGTTAGGTGTTACTCTATTACCTGTGCAGTTTAGGCAGATACGAAACCCAATGGAGATAATTAAAATGGCAATTACGAGTAAAACAGGGGCTTATCTTAAGGCACAAGAACTCATCGAGGTTGCAAGACTTCTAGGATTGAATTCGCCAGATGATATTGCAATGGTAGAAGAAGCCATTGCAAGAGAAGCAGGGACAACTGGAGATCTGCAGTTAGATGTGGATCTTTGTCTTGTTCTGGTGAGGAAAGGTCATGGGCCAATTTGGGACTTATGTGCGGCTCTTGGAAGAGGGCCCGACCTTGACAAATTGGATTTGCAGTCTCACAAAGAACTTCTTGGTTTTGCTCTTAGCCACTGTGATGACGAATCGGTTGGTGAGTTGCTGTATGCCTGGAAAGAGATTGACTTGGCAAGTCAATGTGAGAACTTAGGGAATGCCGTTGGAAAGAAAGTTCCAACTTTATCTGATCAAGAGGCATTGATTGCTACTTTTCCCATGAAAAGCAGAGAAGAAATTATGGATTTAATTGAAAGAAGTGGAGGAGATCCTATTGACACACTTCAATTGGGAGAAGATGAGGAATTAATTCTCAAAATTTTGATGGATTCTCTTTCCAATGTCACAAAAAAGTTTTCTGAAGATAAGGGTTTTGATTGGGATGTTGTTTCGAAGGAGAGTAAAAGATTCATGTCTTTTGCTACTTTGCAACTACCATGGCTTCTGGAACTAAGCAGGACAGCGTCAATTGACCCCAACACTGTATCAGATATTGGTTTACCTGTCTTTTCAACAGAGTGCTCCAGCATATATGCACATGCCACAACTGTTATTATCTATTGGCTTGTCAGTAACAACACTCTTCCAAAGGACAACCTAATAGCAAATTTTGCAAAGACAGCATTGGAAAAGCCTGTTTTACAAGAGAATGATATGTTCGGATGTTCATACTTGTTGAACCTTTCAGATCCTTATCTTGGAGTAGAAGTTATTGACGAGGCAATAAGAACATGGGAAAAATATCAGGAGATTCAAAGTGCCACAAAGATAGGACTGATTTACAGTTCTTTACAGGCTTGTGTTTGTGAACATCTAACTCCTAAAGAGAGGAGGAAATTGCTGCATACTAAAATTTGGGAATCTCAGCCAACAGATTCAGACGGCGGTGACAAACTGGAGGAAATAAAGACAACCTTCTGGAAGGAATGGAGTTCTAGAATTGAAGAACAACAAAAACTAGCTGATCAGGCCAGGAACTTGGAACAAATAATTCCTGGGGTGGAAACAAGTAGATTTTTGGCAGGAGATACTGAATACATACAGAGGGTAGTTTTTTCTTTGGTTGAGTTTGTCAAAATGGAGAAAAAGAGTGTTCTGTTAAATGGATTAATAGTAGCAGACGTTTATGGAGTCAAGAGATCGGAGGTGCTTGTGCGATATTTAAGTTCTCTCCTTCTCTCACAATTGTGGACAGATGAGGAAATTGAAGTTGAAATTTCAGTACATTGGAATGAACTTTTGGAGCATGCAGCAGAGGTTTTAAAGGTCCCTTCTTCCACTGTGTACACTGCACTACATGCTTCTAACAAGCAACGGCTTGGTTTCTTTTATAGAATTTTGTCTGCACACTACATGCATATAAAAGAAAGCTCTGGGTCAGAATGCACATCAAGTGTTGGTAATACAGAAAATCCTATCTGTCTTAAAAACGACCTTTTGATTTTCCTTACAACTATGATTGATGCGGGTTGTTCCTTCAGAGATATTGTTCAGATTTGCTTTCAAGGAAGAGAAAGTATTATGTCAGGCACCAGCTTAAAATCTGCTAATTATATTATTCATCAGAACGCAGTGGATAAATATGAGGAAAAACTGTCAGCTGTTAGAGGTAAAGATGCTGATAGCTTTCAAGATATTCAGGAGGCGTACGTATGTCTTATTGATTCCGTCTTCTGGGAGATGCATTCCCAGCTCTCCAATGATTTAGCAATTGAAATCAACAAGCTCAATACCAGACGTTTATGCAATTTGTTGTCATCACTTGCTTGTATCTCTTATGGAGATGATGAAGTAAATGCCTTTGACCCAACAGGACAAGATTTTGTAATTTTGCAAAAAGTAAGACATGCAGTTTGGTCAAAGTTGAGTATTTTTGCTGAGATATCTCAGCTTATAATTGAGACAGAAGATTTCCCTTTTCATGTTGCTAAGCTTTCTGTGGGCACTCATCGTCACCTGAATATAACATATCTTGATGATTTGGGGAATCCTTTCTTTCAAGCCCACGGTGCTGTCCCACTACTTGTTGACACAAACCATCCTGAGGTTGTTTCAGTTAAAGTCACTGGTGTTGAAAACAAGGGCACTTCAACCAGTGGTTCCTTTTATGTGCAGGCCTTGCGACAGGGAAGGGCTCTTATTCGATTGACTTTGCAAAATAACCCACATCGAACTGAATTTGTTCTGATTCGAGTAGGTGCATACATCAGCCCAAGAAATCCGATTCTTCATGTTGGGAGTCTACATGATGCTCCTTGTGTCGATACTACGCAAGGTAGCGATGGATGCATTTTGACCTCTGCAATTCTTAGATTGATTTGGGACCCTGGGATCATCCTCGGATTCAGTTGGTTCAGTTGATTGATTGTGGATTTGCGTTGGCATTGCTTGAAGACAAGCAATCTTTGGCGAAGGAGGACTGTAATGTTCCCAAAAGTGACATACATGCAAACCCTAAAAATGACATGCATGCAAAGCTCAGAAGTGAGATGCATGCAAACCCTAAAAATGAGATGCATGCAAACCCTAAAAGTGACATACATGACATCTAAGCATTATTTAATGATGCATGCACCCAATTAAGTCTCCATGCGCATGCATGCAAGTCAACTGCAAATTAGAAGTTAAAGTGACCTAATTAGGTCAAAGATTAGGTTTTGCGCAGTTGAACTTTATAAATAGAGGATAAAGCGAGAGGAGACTTTACTTTGGATTATTATTATTTTGGGAGCTCTTGGATAGCAGCACAGCGTGCAGCACAGCAGTTGGGGTTGGAGACGGAGTCTTCAGCTAAAAGGATTTCGACAGTGAAACATCTGTCCTAGTCTTATTCCGGGTAAGCCATACAGGTTCACCACTTGTTCTTCATTCATTCATCAGTTATCTAGTACATGGTATAGATCATTGCAGGGACACGTGTGCAGCCGTAAGAGGGGGGTTTTAGCCAGAAAGCCCTAATCAGCTGTTGGGCCTTCAGATCTCAGTTTCCTTCCGAAACTCAGGCATCATTCTCATCATCAGCTTCATACTCCGGTACCCGGTGATCATCAGATCCATCAGTGCTCATCCGAAGCAGTTATTAGCAGTTTCGGGGTTCCAGGGGCATGAGTAGATGCCTCTCTGAAGCAATTCGCTACCCTGCCTAGAGGTCTCAGAACCTCCGCATGCATCAGGCATTCTCTCCGGCATCAGCAGACGGACAAGCTCAAAAAGTTTCAACCCGAACAAACCTCTCCTCCTACAAAAACGTCACCTTCAGTCTGGAGGGTTTTTACGGTGCCGTGGGGCGGTGACACAAGAGGAAAAGAGCATTATTAGACCACCCATCCGGATCCTTATGCATGCAGCTATCTCTGGAGTCATTATCCGCCAGGATATTAGTGGTAAGTGTTAATTTCTCTCTGCAAAACCCTAACCCTAATTTAGCTATATTTTAGGGCATTTTTGCATGGCGATGTTGCATGCACAGTTATTTTGCAAATTTGTATGAGATTGAGCGTGCGAGTCAGCACTATCATAGAATATTAGAGAATATCAGTATTTGGGATATTACATTTTCAACTGGTAGAACGTTTCCTCTTTGATGTACCTGTTATCACACAATGTGTAGCTACCCGCTAAAGGTATTTCATCCAGGACGATAAAGGTGGGCTAGCTAACCAGTGACACCGCAAGGGCCTCGTCCACTATGGATGAAGGGTAGTTGTCACACCGGACGGGCTCTTGTCGCTTTAGATCAATACGGAGAATGATCAAGGGGGAGACCCTACTAGCCTAAAGGAGCTTGCGAACCTACTCAAGACACTCCTAAGGGTAAGCAGTGGGTCAAAAGGAAAGATAATGAGTGAGGTAGTCTAGATTTAGGAAATATATGTGGTATAGGAGTTGAGATGAAGTTGGGGAGACTTAGTAAATTAGAAAAATAGCCCAACTTAAGAAATAAAGTACCACAATGAGTTAACCAAAGTAGATCTCGAAAGATGTAGCCATATACAAGAGAAACCTAAAGGATGTACTTAGGATTTTATGCAAAAGTGGACAAAGTGGACCCAAAAACGGTAGATCAGGGCATGGAATGACTAGATCCAGGTGCTTGGAGGATAGATCGGTGGGAATCAAGTGGGTTCAAGCATACCCAA
Source organism: Pseudotsuga menziesii (assembly GCA_001517045.1). Lineage (NCBI taxonomy): Eukaryota > Viridiplantae > Streptophyta > Pinopsida > Pinales > Pinaceae > Pseudotsuga > Pseudotsuga menziesii. Next base: position 553,225 of record LPNX010539183.1, on the reverse strand, counting down.
CTGATAGATCTGAAAAGACTACTTTTCTTAACTCATTGTGGTACTTTCTTTCTTAAGTTGGGCTATTTTCCTAATTGCGCCGAGAGGCGCTCTACAGCCCAGTATGGGGGAGATCTTGTAACGTTATGTAGCGTTCCTCATGTAAAGTTCCTCTTGTAAATGTCGGCCATAAAAAATAAAAAATTTAATTATCCTCCAAAATTAATGTCGGCCACAAAAACAACCTAATATGGGGGAGATGTTGTAATGTTCCTACATAACAAAACAATAAAAAATAAAAAAATTAATTATTGGCCAAAAAAAATGTCGATCAGAAAAACAACACAATATGGGGGAGATGTTGTAATGTCCCTACTTGACAAAATAATAAAAAAAAATTGAATTATCCGTAAAAAAAATGTTGGTTGTGCAAATGGTTTTAAAACCATGTGCAAAGCCTCCTAAACAACCCATGGTTTTATTGTACATGGTTTAGGAGGGCCTTGCAAATGGTTTTAAAACCATGTGTAAGGCCTCCTAAACAACCCATGGTTTAGGAGGTCGTTGCAAATGGTTTTAAGACCATGTGCAAGGCCTCCTAAACAACCCATGGTTTTAGGAGGGCCTTGCACATGGTTTTTGCACATGGTTTTCAAACCATGTATTGGGGAGATGTTGTCATGTTCTTTCCTAACAAAATAAAAAATAATATAAAATATTATGTCGGCCATAAATATTATTAAATATTATATGTTGGCCTTAAATAAAAAGATGAAATATTATATGTCGGCCATAAATAGTATTAAATATTAATAATAAAAATATTATAGGTCGACCTTAAATAAAAAGATGTGTCTTTTAGTCTAAATCACACCAAAGTTGATAGTTGAGTGCAATACTTATGAAGAGGTTTGCACCTCCAAAGATTTGACCCCTCTCGGCGCTTGATAGAGCCTGGGATTTGGATCTTTATTGGTTTACTAAGTCTCCCCAACTTCACCTCAACTCCTATACCACATATATTTCCTAGATCTAGACTACCTCACTCACTATCTCTCCTTTTAACCCATTGCTTACCCTTAGAAGTGCATTGAGTAGGTTCGCTAGCCCCTTTAGGCTAGTAGGGTCTCCCCCTTAATCATTCTCTGTATTGATCTAAAGCAACAAGAGCCCGTCTGGTGTGGCAACTACCCTTCATCCGTAGTGGACGAGGCCCTTGCGTTGTCACTGGTTAGCTACCCCACCTCTACCATCCCGGATGGGATACCTTTAGCAGGTAGCTACACATTGCGTGATAACATCTTTTGGCGTCGTTGTTGGGGAGGTAGAGGCCTACTTCTGGTGTCTATGACTAGTGCTTCACTCTTATCCTCCGAATCATCGCATCCAGATTAAGTTAAGTGAATGATTTCCCCTTTGCCTAATTCTACATTCACTTGTCTCTCTCTCGCATCATACTTCCCCAACGACATATCTTTCGGTGAGTTCATGTATTATCTCACCTAGCGACTCCACAACGCGACTCCACTAGCAAACACATATAGAGACCCCATTGGGGACTCTTAAAGTTATCAATAGAAATGAACCTAGACGTTCTCTTTGACTTTTCACAAGCTATAAATGAATTGTGTGAACGTGTAAATAAGCTTAAAAAAAACAAACGTAATTCACAATTTCAGTATGGGGATGCATATGAATATAATGATAGGTATGAGCCTAAATGTCAAGATTTCTACAATACTTGCAATCCTCCTCGTCAGTATAATACAAGTTTTGTCATGACTACCCCTGATAAATTTGTAAGTCAACATGAACCTAGATGTCATTCCCAGTCAAAGCCTTATAGCCAAGTAACTAGAGATGTTAAAAAACAAGACAAACTGCCTCCTTTTGACTTTTTTGAAATACCTGGGGCACCTCATCCTATGCCAAACAATTACATTAGGAGGATGCCCCAATTTAGTGGAAATAATGATGTATCTATTGAAAGTCATTTAGATACTCTCTAGAATTACATGGAAATTAGAGGTGCGGACAATGAAGATGTTTATATGTGAGCCTTAGGAGCATCCTTGCGATGAGATGTTCAACTATGGTTTGATCATTTAGCACCAAGATCCATCACTGGATATGACATGTTCACAAATCTGTTAATAGATAAGTGGGGTAGGAACATTGATAATTCTTTAGTGTCAATCTAGCAATGATTGTACCGTTGATAAAAAATATATTGACAATTTGCTTTCTCAATTGGATCACTCCTCTCCTAAAATGATCCAAATTATGAGCGTGCCTAGAATTCATAGGAATGTTATAGAGTACTTTGAGAATAATGTTTCAAAACCTCATGCTAAAACTAAGAGGGGTATCAATCAAATCATACGAGAGACTCTATTATTATTACCTGAAGCAGTCGCAAAGCAAATTTTGGATTTAATCTATGGAAGGGAACCTAACAATCACCATCAAGAAACATCTATAGTTGAGCCTTCCATTTGTGAGTCCATTAAAGAGCCTTTAAAAGAGCAACTCCATAGTCATTGCCTAATTGACGATAATTTGAGTCAGCATTCAAGCTATCCGAATCTGGATTCAGACTTTGATTATATTTTTGCATAAAAAGAAAAGGTCGAAATTAATCAAATTTCCGTTGAAGTGCAATCATGTGGTCAGATTATGGTTGAAGACAAGTTTGTGAGGATGATAAGGAAGTTAGGAATGAACATATTGATATTTTTCATTATCAAATGAATGATGATGATCATTTATCCTCAGTTAAATGTAATGAACAATATAAGGAAGAACAACCACATGATAATGATATAGTTGTGAGCGAGCTTGACCTAGAGCATTCTTTGTCACATCTTTCGAACTGGAATCTATGTCCAAATAATCATGAAGAGCCTTCAAAGAATGATTATGGGATTCCCCTTCAGATTTTTGGTCAAGGTGATTTGGTTAATGAGATTAATCATAGCGAGTCTAGTTCTTGGGAGGTTAGTGTTAATCTTGCCAATTTCATTAACAAATGTCCAATATCTAATACAAGATTGGTGTTAGCTCTTTTGGGTGATACAAAACAAGTTTCCATTTTTCAATCCACCCTCCCATCCCAGCTTTTGAAGTCCTTTTGTATGGTTTCATGTTCTAATCAAGTTTTAACTTGCAAAACTTTTGGTGGGGAGACTCATGATTGCTAAGTGGTTTGTGGTGAAACGTTTCATCTCCTTTTCCAGTCATCCTTCGTGAACAGTATTTTCAATTTTGCTAATTCCTTTGACTAGGTGACTGAAAAGCTCTAAAAAGATCAATTCCATATTTTTTCAGTTTTTAAACAACAGATGGGTTTAATGTCAATTTCTGGTTTATCAATATCTAATTTGTCTCCATCTTGTTTCACCATTGATTATAATGTGAATATGATTGAGTGTGCAAATCATAAAGATGAGGGACACAATGATATCTTAGAAGGGATGAATCATGTGTCATATTCTATTCTTTCGTCAAATTTAAACTTGCATAAATTTTATGATCCTATCGGTATATGGATGGAAGAAGATTGAAAAAGTCAGTTTCATCTCCCGCATGATTCCATTTCTCTTTATTCATAGCTTTCTTCAATTTTCAAACAACAAGTTAGAATGGTGTTATTTTCACACATTTTGCCTCCCATCCATCTTTAACTTGTTGCAATATTAAATGCAAAGAAAAACAAATTGATCTATTAAGCAAATGGTTATATTGAATCTATGATTTTACTTAGCATCTGTCTAATCAGTTAGAGTAGGGTAGGTAGGCAGTGGAATAAGCTCTTTTGAGCAGTAGGATTGAGTCTTTCAGTGTTGCATCGTCCTAAGTCTTTGAGTCTTTTTGTTTTTCGTTTGAGTCTTCCTTAATAAATTTAGCAACCGTTTGACAATCCTTAGATTAGATGTCCTAATTCAGTACTTTACTTTCCGCATTTTATATTTCAGTATTTACTTTCAACATTATATTTCATGCATTTTTGTATTATGCCACATGTACTGCTGGGTAGTTTTGTTTCCATGATGCGCAGGACTAGGTTTTTTTAATGAAGATGGAACAATTGATCGGGTGCATAGTTCATTGATGGATGAGTGTTTCTGCGTACCAGAGATGTTTGAGGTTCTCATGCGCTCTCTCCCTTAAAGCACCTGTCCCAGTTGGAGCCAGATGTTGTCACATATATAGTAGCTGGGCCACTTTTGTTCCTGAGAAATACTGAGCAGTTCTTTGAGCCAGTCCTTTACTATAAGATTAGCAGATGATGAGCCATCAGTTGATGATCTCCCACTTTCAGCAGATCCAAAGTATCCAAATTGACCAGTTTTATGGCATGACTGAGTTAGCCATTTTTCTTTCATGACCTAGAGCAGAGATTGTTATAGTGCCTGTGTGTAGCAGCAACAGTTTTTCCAGTGATCTTCAAACTGTTTTCAGATCCAGTGCAGGTAGATGACCCAGGTGATATTATGGTTTGTGCATATGGATTTTGATGTTGCTCTGTTACCTATTTTAGCATTGAGACTCGGTTGATTTTGATTATGTGTTGGCAATACTTTATCTTGGTTTACTTGGAATCTAAAGATAAATGATCTAGTGGTTTTGACCGAGAGATTTTTTTGTATACTCATTGGCCTTGCCCTACTCCTTGTATGGATTTAGTCATTTCCCTTCAGGGACATAGCTTGCTAGTCTTGGTATCATTTCCACTGTCTCCATCCATCCATTGCCTTCCCATGTTCATTGACTATCCTTAACTTGTAACTTGACTATTGACATCTGAAATTTCCCCCACCTTCACCTCTATGTTGGAATAGGTCTCCATGTATAAACTGTGTCTTGGTGTTGGTTTATGTGATGTTTATCACAAGGGATGTCTACCTCTAGTTCTTGAACACAAGTAGTCCTACCAAATAAAGTGTTTTTAGACACTAAGGCATCGAAGCTTAAAGTTAGTCTAAATGGATGCCATGCCGACAAAATAAAAGTGTCTTTAGACACTACTGGAAATAAAAAATAAAGCAAGCCAGTTGCCAAGAGATGAGCACTCATCCATTGTATGGTGTAAGGCTCATTTATCCCCATAGGATATCAGGGTGAGGCAAGCCTCTCAAGGCTAATCCTTTGTCATTTTCTAAAATCCCAAAAGGCTTTATAAAGTTGATGGCTAGAGGATGAGCACTCATTCTTTGTATAATGTACAGCTCATTTTCCCCCACAGGGAAATAGAGAGAGACTGACCCAAGAAGGTCATGTCATTGTCATTATCTGGAAGCCCAAAAGGCTTACCAGGGCACCTACCTTTAGAGGTTAACTACTATAATAAATGTTGAGCAAATAAAGTATAAAAAAGGTTGCTTGTCTAGAGTCTAGTGGAGCTTTCTCGTCATTCCACCCATTTGTGAGACACCGCCACACCCTATTGTTCACCTAGTCCAACTTATGTGTTGTGTTGAGTTATCAAGTCATCCCCTTGTCCTTTAGCCCAGGTGCATACAAGTGTTGAATTATCAAGTCATCCCTTGGCCTTACCTGTTGTTTATGATCCCTTCACCCTTGACTAGCAAAAGGGATAAATCTATAAATGAGTATACACTGGAGGTCTAGGTCACCTAACATGAGGACACGAGATACGAAAGACATAGGGATTCGAGTGTCCAACACGGACACGGTGACCCCCAAAATCCGGACACGTAGGACACGTTATATATATATATTTAAATTATATATATTAAAAATATCGACATATAGATCCAAATTTTTAGAAATATTCAATAGAAATCAAAATCAATGCACATTTAACATTAGTAATTACACATTTAAATCCTTCAAATCTTCTTCACCTGCACAACAAAAACACTTTAGAGCCCTCTCCACACTTGCAAATGATAAAAAGAAAGTGAAAATTTTGATTTAAAGCAATTCTAGGAGTTTTATTAGTGAAAAACGTGTCATGTTTTCGGGATACACACTGACAGTCCTCGAACTTGCATGTCTGAACACAGGACACGCTGCAGAGACGTGTCGGACACGCTCTGTCAACGTGTCCGTGTTCAACACGCAGACATGGGACATGCAGGCCCTTTTGGACGTGTCTGATTTCATAGCTGGAGGTTCTTGTTTTGAAGCAACTAATCATTTTGATTTGGATTATTATATATGTATTGTGCTTATACTTGCCAACAAAATCTAACCATACTTGAGTGTCCCTGCTAGCATAGATAATTGAGCATACAGGTCCATTTGTACTTTGCAGTATCAGAGTTCAGCACTTGGGTCATCATTTGATCAATTTTGACTTGGTCAACCCAGTGTTGGCCAGACCATGAGTAGGATCCAAGGTGAGTTTTAGATAGATGTTTATGGCATTATGCCCACGGTAACCCTGCCATTGGCCTTGATACCAATGTTATAAACAAAGTGTATAATAAATACTTGATCTTAAAATTATATAAAAATATTTATTAAATAATGTTTTAATGATTACATAAATTTGTGTATGGAATTTATATGCCTACGGTGAATGACAGTATGGCATTATGCCCACGATAACCCTATCATTGGCTTTGATACCAATGTTATAAACAAAGTGTATAATAGAAATATTCTATCTTAAAATTACACAAAAATATTTATTAAATAACTTTTTGATGATCACATGAATGTGTGTATGGAATTTATATGCCTACGATGAATGACAGTGTATGGAATTATGCCCACAGTGGCCCTTCACGTAGAAATGTGTCTTTAAGAGTTGTTACTTTTAATAACAAGATATAATTCACAATACAGCGTAAGTTCTACGCTCCTATTTCTACCAGCCTAGAGATCCAATTCCTAGGCTCTATCAAGCGCCGAGCGGAATCAAATCTCTCAAAGTTCAATTTAAATTTAAATTATATTTTCATAGTCCCATAATTTAAAAACCATATACAATATACAATAAAACCATGGGTTGTTTAGAAGGGTCTTGCACATGGTTTTATTGTATATTGTATATGGTTTTTAAATTATGGGACTATGAAAATATAATTTAAATTTAAATTGAACTTTGAGAGATTTGATCCCTCTCGGTGCTTGATAGAGCCTAGGAAGCCTTGCAAAACCATGTGCAAGGCCTCCTAAACAACCCATGGTTTTAAAACCATGTGCAAGGCCTCCTAAACCATATACAATAAAACGGTTTTAAAACCATGTACAAGGCTTCCTAAACCATATACAATAAAACCATGGGTTCTTTAGGAGGCCTTGCGCATGGTTTTATGACCATGTGCAAGGCCAACATTTTTTTGCGAATAATTAATTTTTTTATTTATTATTATTTTGTTAGGTAGGAACATTACAACATATCCCGGATATTGGGTTGTTTGTTTTTGGCGGATAATTAAAATTTTTATTTTTTATTATTTTGTTAGGTACAAACGTTACAACATCTCCCCCATATTAGGTTGTTTTTTTCGCCGACATTTATTTTGGCGGATAATTAAAATTTTTAGTTTTTATTATTTTGTTAGTAACAAACGTTACATCTCCATATTAGGTTTTTTTTTGCCAACATTTATTTTGGCGGATAATTAAAATTTTTATTTTTTATTATTTTCTTAGTAACAAATGTTACAAGATCTACCTCATATTAGGTAGTTTTTTTGTCTATATTTATTGTGGTGGATAATTAAAATTTATTTTTTATTATTTTGTTAATAACAAACGTTACAAGATCTCCCTCATACTGGGGGCTGTAGAGCGCCTCTCAGCGCAATAAATGTTTGTTTTATATTCATAATAACAAAAAAGCAAGTGCAGCAAACCCATTTTCTCCAGGAGACCGGCAAAGGAGAAGCACAAATAGAACAGTCTTGTTTGCAGACTGCTTAGAGATTCAGTGGGACAAATCCATTTTTATAGAGCTAAATGTGTGCCCTAGCAAAGCAACCCAATCTGCAAATAGAGGAGATACGCCTTGGGCAGAAAATTGCCCAACATAGAGACATGCATAGAGGGCAAAAGAGAAGCATGCGGTATATACTATAGATTGAGAACACATGTACATTAAGCAGGTGCAGTTCTCAATGGAAGAGACATGCAGAAGTTGTACAGAAGAAATGTACAAAATTAAAATTCAAAATGGTAGCACCAGAGATATTTATTTGAAGTCCAAATTGGTTGATCGGTAACAAAAGGTTGAAGATTTTAGAGTTGTCTGGTGAAAAAATTCAGTTAATGAAATGTCGTACTTGCTAACGACTCAATGGTGATCAGTGGTCTTTTTCGTAGCTGGCCATTCCAGCCATAGATGAAAAAATTGGCATAAGGTAATAATAACCGAGGGTCTAGACATTGCGACATCAACATGGATTTATTATTTTTAAAATATAAGCCACATCAAATTAGCACATTGCCACATAAATATAAGATGGCGCCTTACAATTGGTTGATCATCTATGGACACTGTGGTAACCACATTGCCACACAAATGTGAGATGGGGCCTTATAATTGGTTGATCATCTATGGACACTGTGGTCTTTGAGACTATCGATTTAGGTTCTTTTAATGGCTGGGNACTGTGGTAACCACATTGCCACACAAATGTGAGATGGGGCCTTATAATTGGTTGATCATCTATGGACACTGTGGTCTTTGAGACTATCGATTTAGGTTCTTTTAATGGCTGGTGATTTATCTGGGACTGTAAGTAACCCCAAGAGTGTTGGGAGTTTGTATAGGCGACTTAGCAACATATCCTGAACAGGAAGATATTTTGGAAATCTGCCCTGTTAGTGGATGTTGGCTCCATTACTCCTTGCTTTAGTGAAGTGTGCCATTGCGTTAAGCGATGTTACCTTATTTGTTATCTGGAAGATTATGCGTAAAGCTGTATTTAGAGGGTCTAAGTACTCTATTCTTTTGTTTAGTGAAAGTCATTTTGATGAACCGGCTGTACAGCTCAGAATTAAATGTATTTTCATAACGAAAGATGGAAGATATTGTGATCCCAAAGCTCAATCTAACCTAAATGCATTCTTACTTCCCTCAAGCCGTTTTGAGTGCCTTCTATCCGTACGTTCTATTATATTATGTATTTTAATGTATTTTTTTTATGAGCAGCATTTTTCCAAAACTTAAAACAAAAAGCATCATTTCTGGAAATAGCACAAAATCAGAGATAGTTCAATGCCTTTTCAGAGAGTTTCTGATTAGTCTCTCGTAAACTAGAAGTTCTAAATTACACCAGAATGGGAATACACAAAGAAGGGGCATGTTTCTTATAACATGGTCACCACCTATACTAAACTAGAGAATATTTTCAAATTACTAACAGCCGATCAATGGTAGTGTAATCACATTTACAAATTTGTCCCTTATATAAATGGGCCATTTTCTTATATTTAACTGGCTTGAAAGATATTCTTTGCATACCTTGCTATTTAAAACATTAACACTAAAATTTCACGTCATGTGATTTAAGTTTTTCTTATATTTAACTGGCTTGAAACAATATACTTTGCATACCTGGCTATTTAAAACATTATCATTAAAATTTCCGTCATGTGATTTAAGTAATGTTAATATCTACAGCACAGTCAAATAATATCGACCATTCAATCACTCATCTATGTGAGTTGGCGTTTAATCAAAATCTACAAGATAAAATGGCACACTAAACATAAATTATAGAAGAACTAAACTTTGTATCACAAGAAGCACCTTCACGAACTTATCATTATGTATATCACAAGAAGAACCCTCACGAACTTATCATTATAAAGACTGTGTAGACGTTACCAGAAAAATTAAGCTATCTTCTAGGATAAGAATAAAGACTTCAAATATAGTCTTTAAATAAAACAAAACAAACAAATTATCTTATCCCTCACATTTGAAAGGAATGATGCCAACCTGAAGTGAAGATACTTCCATTCAAACAGCAAAGTTGTACAATAAGCTGCCGACAAGAAACAGCAAGAGGAGAATCCATCCAGCCCCCATCTCCTGAGCTATGTTGTCTCACAGTTGAATAGAACTCTAGCAGCCAGTTAATTTTATTTGGAGATAATAAAAGATCATGCCAAGCAGGTCCTGGCTGAACCATTAACATGATATTAATAAATTTTGATAGATAGGGCCATAGTTCAACAAAAGAAATTATCAACCAGGCTCCCTCTCAATTAACACTAGCTTCCTCACCTGCACCAAATTCTGTTCAGTAGATTTCTTACATGCAATTTCACGGCCCACAGAAGATAAGAAGGTATTTGTTCTGTTCTTCCCAATAATCATCGCACCTCCAGCCACACGATCTGTATTCCCTTGAAAATCCCAGTTCAGGATTTGAGACATGAGACGCAAAGCAGCAGCACAGACCTTCACTTCCATTCCAGTGCCTTGGAATGTTCTTTGAGCTACACTGAAAGCGGCCTCTTGTGCCCAGGTATAAAATTGCTGCCATTGCCAAAAGAACAGGTAAAAAATCCTCACATTTATTCCTAAAATGTCTGGGAACAAAGATAAATAACAAGGAACCATTCAACTTCTTTGCATTTTAAAAATAGGTTGAGCAATCGAAATATAACCTGCAAATAACCTAATTCAAAGGAAGCCCGACAATTCTCATGGAACTCTGCAGGAAGCCCCATTGCACTGGCTGTCGAAGGTGAAAATTCGGAAACCTATGAAGCATGTAAAAATAGAAACCACTTTAATACAGAAAGTGCATAACGTACAAAACCTACAAAACATATGAAAATATAAATCTCTTTAATACAGATAGAACACATGAGGATTTTAAAAGTACATCTCTTCAATACAAAAGTTAAATAAGCATTGGACAAGGAGAAATTTGTATTAATGTTAAAGTAAAGAGCATTTGAAGCCTGATTACATACCAATGACTCTAGAAAAGTAATCCCTGTGCTCTGGGCAGCTAGACCGTGAGCACCTAAAACAGATTGTTTCACCTACACAGCCAATAAACTCATTAACCACAATATTAGAAGAATAGTTTTGTATAAAACCAAAAATAAACAGTTCAATTTCCCAAAGAGAGGAAGAAAACAGAGATCAAGGTTCACAACTAACCAGAAACAGTCAACATGAATGCTACATACATAGCTAAAACATAATACAAGCAACAAGGTGAACACACATTACTATAGAATCTCATGCCAGTTATGGATCCATAACCATTAATAGGAGGTTTGTAAATTTCTCCGATCAGTTAAAAACAACTAAAGAGTTGCTTTGATTAAATTACAAGATACAAATAAGTAATTAATTCTAAAAGGCCTGCTTACCATAAGAAAAGAAAATATAAATCTTATCAAATAAAAAGGGTCATGAATGAGCTCATAAGATCCAAACCATTACTGGTGAAACCACTGACTGAAAATAGGCTAAATTTTATTTTACTAACAAGTGAAACAGTGTCTTTCAGAATAAAAGATTTTAGCAACTTTACGAATGATAAATTTCGGTTACAACCTTTTCAAGATGCTGTACTATACGTCTACAAAATACCTTTCTTGAATATCATGTTCTAAAAATAGAAAAAAAAAGACCTTTTCAAGATGCTGCCATATGTCATTGTGAGTCATTCTCCAAGTATGCTTCGTGTGTCAAAGCAAAGCCTCATGTGTCGAGATTGCCCTGAGTTAGTCTTGAGAAACTTGGACAAGAGTCTCATGTATCGAGATTGAGCTTCGTGTGTCAAAGCATGCCTTGTGTGTCAAGGCAGATCCTGCTATAAAGTCTCGTGTGTCAAGACTGAGTTTTGTGTTTTGCGACTCCTCTAGGGCTTGGCCACCCCTAGAAGGAATATCTCTAGCACATGACCATGAGGACAACATGATCATCATCGCAAACTCTTCCTTATATATTTGATGAGCAGTACATTGGCAAAATGTAATGTCCCCTTCCTTTTAGGCCTTGAGGCCCATACCGCTAACCTATGTGATTCCTGTGGGTTCGAGCGGTTACTGAGAGCTAGGGGATCAGATCAGGACTGATGCCATTCGTAGAAGATCTAGGGCATCATCATTGGGTCAAGAAGGACCACTTGGGCCAAAGGCCACTTTCATGCATGACCATGCTCTTTTCCATGCTCTTTGCATGACCATGCTCTTTTCCATGCTCCATGCATGACCATGCTCTTTGCATGCAAGTCAACGGCAAATTAGAAGATAAAGTGACCTAATTAGGTCAAAAGATTAGGGTTTTGCGCAGTTGAACTTTATAAATAGAGGAGAAAGCAAGAGGAGACTGGACTGATGATTATTGATTATTTTGGGAGCACTTGATAGCAGCACAGCGTGCAGCACAGCAGTTGGGGTTGGAGACGGAGTCTTCAGCTAACAGGATTTCGGCAGGGAAACATTTGTCCTAGTCTTATCCGGGTAAGCCATACTAGTTCACCACTTGTTCTTCATTTCACTCATCAGTTATATAGTACAGGGCATAGATATTTGCAGAGGCACGGTGCAGCCGTAAGAGGGGGTTTTCCACCAGAAAGCCCTAATCAGCTATTGGGCCTTCAGATCTCAGTTTCCTTTCGAAACTCAGGCATCGTTCTCACCAGCAGCTTCATACTCCGGTACCCAGTGACTATCAGCTTCATCCGAGCTCATCCGAAGGAGTTATCAGCCTTTCCAGACCATCAGGGGCGTGAGCAGCTGCCTCAGAGAACCAAAACGTTTTCATACTTAGAGGGCTCAGAATTGCAA
>LPNX010539183.1:462833-535202 GCA_001517045.1 Pseudotsuga menziesii | reverse complement strand
CCTATAAAATAGGGATTTTTGGCTGGCAGTCTGTAAGCCCAGTTATATCCGCATAATTGTTCAGAAATAGAAAATATCAGTATTTGGGATATTTCACAAAAGTGAATTGTTACGCTGCACCTATACCCAATGCACCTTCAAATGTGCCCCAGGGAGAGAGACAATTTTTTCGACCAGGAGGGGTGTTATCGAGCAATGGTGGTCATGGTTGGGCCCTTTGATTCTTCCTTTAGGAGTACTAAGGCTTAATGGCACAACTGACTGCCCTTTGCTAGGGTTTTTAACCTCGGGGTTGGTGTCCAGGGCTCCTAAGGGTTGATCACTGGGTCACATGACCCCATATCTTGTTTGCTTGCTCTGGTGGCCTTTGCTTCAGCTGCAAGATATATGTCTCCCTTCACAACCTCAGCTGCAAGATATCCGTCTCCCTTCACAACCACTTAGGACACCCTCCTAGCCCTTCAACTAGTTGATGCCTTCTCTACCTGGCCTTATTTCCTCGAAGAAGCTATCCCCCACACCAGGCCTTCTTGATGTTTTGAGGAGGGCGTTGAGGGATTTTACAGCATTCTTGGGGTTAGATGGGGTATAGCACCCTCCCTCTAGCTCACTCCATCCTTTCGTTCAAAGTGATTCGCTTATTTTAGCACATTTTAGCAACTAGAGGTAAAATACCCATGGTAGACTACCTTTAGCCTACATTATGGCTATTTTTTATTATTATTTTGTTTTAATTTTAAGTTGACATTTTATAATTTCAAATTGACATTTTAAAGGCACGTCAGCTTGGATATTTTTGTAAAAGTGAGTGTGAGATCATATAAATAGATCTCCTCACTTCATTTTAACATAAGACATATGGGACAAAACATTATGCACTTAGTCTACCCAACTAGGGCTCTTTTAAGTGAGGCGCCTCCTCTTGAGGAAGATGTTTTATGGGTTTTAATGACAAATTCTTGAAGTTTTCTCTAGTCCAATGCTCTTACAAAGGTGATGGTGGAACTCAAACTGCAGTTGTAGGAGTTAATAGAGAAAGGGTATATCCGACCCAGTGTGTTCCCTTGGGGAGCACCGATTTTGTTCGTAAAGAAGAAGCATGCTCTGATTCGTTGGCTAAATACTTGCACAAGGAGTGGGTCGAAGGTTTGTTTGATCTCTCTTTGTTAATTGTTGATGAATGATTTATGTTTATGGATGGAATGGTAGCCATTAGGGTTGCATTTGTCTTAGCTAGATCTTTCGTCAACTCTTAGTCACCTTGGTTTTAGAAGTATGTCCTTCTAGGAGTCCTTCTAGGGTTAGAACCTTAGGACTTCAGAGTTAGTCGTAAAACCTAGGCTAAGCTTCTCTAGAGGTAGGTTAGTCACTCCTAATATGCCCTAGGTTAGGGTAGGGTTTTGCTAGGGTTTTGTTCTCTCTGTCCCAAACCTTTCTCTTTTTCAAAACCTAGTTTCTAGGGTTAGTTCTAGGTTAGTTTTAGGTCTCTATTTTGCATCTAAAAAACCCTAAAATTTACAAAATTTCAAAAAATCAAATTTAGGGCCAATTTAGGGCTTCTCGAAATTTCCGGTCCCTAAAATTTCAGGCCCTCTCTAAAATTTCGCACAATAATATTTTGCGCCATAAAATTTTGGGCCCTAAAATTCTACACCCTAAAATTTCGGGCCCTCCCTAAAATTCAGCATCTTATAAGCTCGAGGCATCCCTAAAATTATGTGCCCTAAAATTTTTGTCCCTCCCTTAAAAACAGTGGCATCCTTCTTTAATTATCTCCTTCAACCCATGTACACAAGTAGACAACAATAGTTAATGGGGTTGGCATATGTTGGTATAAATTCCTAGTTTAGATTACAATTGAAAGTGGCAAGTTTTGCATATTTTTCCTTCACACATACCATCTGCAACTAAACATGAACATGAATTTATACTGCACGCATACATGAAACTTTTAGATTATTGTTAGCTAGTATTTAATGTTGTTGCTAATACAAAGTTGGATTAGATGAATGTTGAATGTTGTTGTCATAAATGACTAATTTGACCATACGGTTGATATATTAATATTGTTGTACATGTGCACTTTAAATTGTTTGGTAATGATGAAATGCGTGTATTTTTGCTAATTCCTATATATTGTACTTGTTATCTACGTATTGGAACCAATTAGTTATGCAATTGGCTTATCCTTGGATGAATGAACTTGTATTATTCATATCCTCTTCTAGACTCCATTAGGCACTGGTCACTAACCATACATGGGAGATATATTTGGTGTCTAAGTTCCTTTGCAGAGTTACATAGGGCTCTCCCCTAGGAGGTTTCGACTTCCGAAGAAGTTTGGAGAAGTGACTAAGGTGACAATGGTCACTTTCTCCACATATGCTTGTCGATGGCTTGGACTGCCATTTCAACTGGTAACATTTTGGCGTCGTTGTCGGGGAACCTCAATTTGCTGAGGTGACTTATACAAGCAAGAACGACACTGTTGGTAAGGCTTGAGTCTTCGTTTATATGATTGCATATGTTTTTATAGAAAGGACTAACCTGTGGGCTTATCTGGCGACTCCACAAAGAACTCGGCCCATTACCAAGTACGTTTTCGCTTTTGGTACTTTGGTGAGATTTGTTGAACTAACTTGGCAGGTCTCTCCTGGCGACTCCATTGAAGAAGATAAAGAATAATAAAGCAAACGTTCTTGGGCAAAAGATATGGGGATGCTTAACCTGTTTGACTTCTCAAACATCCTAGGATACCCGAACAAGTTCAACAAGCATCGTTGTCTCAAATCTATTCTAACATTTCACAAGGACAAAGATACAATTGCGACACATGTTACGAAGTTTAACGAAGTCCTTGTGGCGTGGGACATTACAGACGAGGATATTATGATACAGTTATTTGTGATGTCCCTCATTCTGGGAGGAAACCAGGATGTGGATGCTTGGTATGATGGACTCACTCCTAAGAGGATATCCTCCTTTCGACAATTGATCGAAGTATTTTGCGATCAATGGATCCTAGCGTTAAGAAGGAAATCTTGAAGATTATGAGCGACGAACATGCCTCAGAAGATCCTGAAGCTGTCCTTGATGACAAAATTAAAGATCAAGAAGCCATAATTGAAGAAACCAAAGAATACGCAGAATTAGTAAATTTTCCATGTCCTCAAGCAACGATCTCTTATGATATATGGCTCTCTTAGAATAAGGTTACGAGAATATAGAAGACAACAATTACTAGGAGTTCCTCGGTCCACTAGTATATGATTCTCTGAGACCTTGTAGCACCATAGTGGATCCACTTCCGGGTATATGTGTGGGAAAAGAAGTTTTCCCTGTCATTAATAAAGTTCCCACTACCTTCTAGCCCACCATGTCCCCAAATCACCACTTCCAGCACCATCTTGTGGCGATTATTAAAGAAATTGTTCATCCTTTTCTACCCTATATTGGTAAGTTATCAATGATCCATGTATTTCCATTCCTCGGTTTCATAGTATGTATTGTTTATCTTTTTGTTTGAAGCATGAAGGTATGAATTATATAGCTGACAATTTCAAAATTTCAAGAATTATTTGAAATACTAACGTGTTTATGAAAAAGACCAAGTAGTATGCATATATATCCAAAGAAGTGCTTAAGTCAATCCAAGGACTGGTTGTGGCTAACATACGAGGATTCACAAAGACCTGCTTTACAAATTGCCTCTCAGGCTCAGAGTCTGGTAACCAATTTCAGGCAAATATTTTACTTAATACCGATGTATGATGGAGGAGACCCACACATAAGTCCACTAGAAGCATGGATCAACAAAGCTTGTCAAAGCAGTTACTTTCCATGGCACCAATTTCAAATCTTCCAAGTTCTTAAGAAGGTCGTGCTTCTTGTCCTCACCCAGATAAAGATCTTGGAGCATACTCAACATATCATCGATAAGGTATTATCATATATTGCATTAAAGGACAAAGGTAAGATATCAAGTATGAATTGCTTACTCAAATGGTTACATATCAGGTATGACTTCACCTAACCTATTTTCACTACCAGGTTTAGGGTAAGCAGGGTTAGTTGCATTAGGCTTATTTTTGTGCATTCCATTTGATGAGTCTTCATCATCTAGTTAGTCTTTATTCTTCTTAGCTTGTTTCCTTTATTTTTTAAGAAGGCAAGACGAAAGTGTCTCCCTCAAGATGCTTTTAATCCCTTTGGATATTTGATGTGTGTGTAGGTCTACAGATACCAGAAGATTCATAGGTTCTAGAGCACTCCCGGGAAGAGCACTCGTCCCGCAATTGGAGCCAATGTTACGTTGCACCTGTACCCAACGCACCTTCAAATGTGCCCCAGGGAAAGAGCCAATTTTTTCAACCAGGAGTGGTGTTATCGAGCAATGGTGGTCATGGTTGGGCCCTTTGGTCCTTCCTTTAGGAGTATCATGGCTTAATGGCACTACTGACTACCCTTTGTTGGGGTTTTTAACCTCGAGGTTGGTTTCCACGGCTCCTAAAGGTTGATCACTGGGTCACAAGGCCCAATATCTTGTTTTCTTGCTCTGGTGACCTTTGCTTCAGCTGTGAGACATTTGTCTCCCTTCATAGCCACTTAGGACACCCTCCTGACCCTTCAGCTAGCTGATGCCTTCTCTCCCTCGCGTTATTTCCTTAGAAGAAGATATCCTCCATGGCAGGCCTTCTTGATGCTTTGAGGAGGGCGTTGAGACATTTTACAACATTCTTGGGGTTAGATGGGGTATAACACCCTCCCTCCAGCTCACTCCAACCTTTCGCTCGAAGTGATTCCGTTGAAATACTGAGAGGGGGGGTGAATCAGTATTTGCACAATTATAAGAATTTTAATCAAGAGCAAGTTGCTAATCACCAATCATAGCATATCATCAATGTACATGAAAATAACAAAATGCACAGTACACAATATTTTGACGTGGAAACCCAAGACCTAGGGGTAAAAACACGAAAGCCTTTTTAAACAATAAATTTGACCCAACTAGGGAAACAAATTTAATACAACTTTTCCAGCTACAACTGGAAGGGGCTACAACCCCTTAGGCTTCGTCATCTGCAACTGACAAGCTGCTACAAAAACTTAACTCACAAGATTGTGAGCCCTAGCACCACCCTACCGCCTATCATCATCATCATAGGGTATGCATCATCATAATGTATCATCAACTATGCATCATCATCCTCACAGTGTACATCGTGTATGCATCATCATCATCATAGAGTATGCATCATTCATAGAGTATAAAACATCATCATAGATTATGTATCATCATCATAGGGTATGCATCATCATCATAGAGTATACAGTGATCATACATTATACAAACAGTGCATTTTAGACTCCACACTTGGGTTGTATATGTCTGTTGTGGAAGACCCCAAACAAGACCAACACCAGACTGTGTATATGTTGGGGAAGACCTCAACCTATGTCAACTTAAAGACTGTGTATGTATTGTAGATGACCTCAAAACCAATATACTTTTAACCTTATCAAAATTGGGACTGTGTCTCTCAGTCAACCATGGAGTGAGGAGCAATCAAACTCAAGCTGTGTAGAATGGTTAAACTCAACCTTTGTTGCTGCAAAAATTTGGACTGTGCTAACCCTCTGACTGTGTATTTTGCAGACATGAAACTAGGGCTCGAGACTGCTTGGAAGAAGAGAAAACCCAGAAGATATCAGTTGTAAAAGACTTGGCTCTATGCAGCATTAACCATCACCCAAATCACTGTCAAGCACCCAAAACGTGGACTGTTCAAGCACCCAAAATTCGAATTGTTCAAGCATATAAATTCGGACTGTAAGTTGGTAAAAGGGCAGTAGTAACCATTACCCAAATCTCTGTCAAGCACACAAAAACTCGGACTATTCAAGCACCCAAAACTTGGACTATTCAAGCAAAAATCAAATTGTTTGTGTTGTTTTAACCCCGAAAGAATATCTCTGTGATTCGTGAAGAATCGGGTGTAGGCTACCTCAGTCACACTACCAAATATTGCCTTTTTATGATGGAAGTTATCACAATCTTTTGTGTATAAATACACAATCTTGACGTTGAGGAAGTGGAATTAGGGACGACTTTCAAAGGGAAATAAAATAAAATAAAATAAAAAATTTTGTTTTAATACTCAAACACTTAAGAAGGTTGACCTTAAACTTTTCAAGGGTTTTAGGTGTGGTAGTAAGTTCCAAAGGTAAGCATTATTTAATATTTTATTTGTTTTGTTAGTGGTCTTATCACTTGTTATAAGTTTAGGGTTTGATGTTAACATATGTAAGGGTGTGTTCTACTAGCCATCAAGGGTGCATCATAGCACCAAGGACCCCATCATCATGACCATCAATGTGTGGGTTCAAGGACTTTCTTAAACATTTTGACAATCTCAAGGGTACCAACACACAAATCACTTTTGCCATTCCTTCAAGAGTACAAGGACCATTAAACAATCATCTATGGGGGTGCCAAGTCTTCTCTTAAGGTACCATGACCTCATTAAAACACAAATGACCACAAAGTGGGTCATTTGTCCTATTGCAACTTCTTCAACCCACCAAGGACACTTTCTAGGGTACTAGGGCATAGGATGTGGAGCTAGGGAACCATAGAAACAACTTAGGGAAACTTAAACACAATAAAGGGTAGACAGGGCTTTTGTCATTGTCCTAAGGGCTCCAAGGGCTTCAAACTTGTGCTTAGGCAAGGTCAAAAGGTCTCCTTTGACACTGACAACTGCTTAACCCTTTGAGACTCCTCAAGGAGCACCAAGACACACCTGTTGGCATCAATGACAATTTAGCAACAATCTCCCCCTTTGTCATTGATGACAACTACAAAGCTCCTCCTTAGAATAGGCTCCCTTGTTCACAAATTTCCCTCTTGCTTAACTTTTTCTCCCCCTTTGGCATCAATGGAAAAGGGTTCTCCTTGTAGTATTACTTCTCCCCCTGTCATAAATACCGAGTTGATTCAATTAGGAGGCAATATGACTCCCAATTTTCTTCGGAGGTACTCAAAGGTCTCTCTTGGGAGAGGCTTAGTAAAAATGTCTGCAATCTGCTCTTTTGTCCCAATATATTCCAACTTGATATTCTTATCTATGACTTGCTCCCGAAGAAAGTGAAACTTGATAGGAATATGCTTGGTCTTGGAGTGCATGACCATATTCTTGGAGATATTGATGGCACTTGTATTGTCACATAGATTTAGAATCTGATCATCACATGTCACGTGTATGTCTTGCAGAGTTTGTTTCGTCCAAAGAATCTGAGTACAACAAACTGTTGTTGCACTATATTCTACTTCAGCGATTGATAAGGACACTGAAGATTGATTTTTGCTTGGCCATGATACTAGACAGCTGCCTAGGAAAAATGTTGTTCCACTAGTGCACCACATCCTGCCCAGTCAGCGTCTGAATAAGCTGTCAATGTTAGCTTATTTCATTTTGGATACCAAAGTCCATAGTTCCTTTAAGATATATGAAGATCCTTTTAACTGCAATAATGTGAGATTCCTTTGGAGTAGCTTGGAATCTTGCAACTTGTCCAATGCTTGCATCACATCTGGCCTTGAGGTTGTTACATATAGTAGACTATCAATCATTGACCTATAAAGTCTTTGATCAACTTCTTTAGATTCATCTTCCTTGCTTAGCTTACAACCGATGATAATAGGAGTACTCGCAGGTTTACAATCTTCCATCTGGAATTTCTTTAACATTTCCTTGATGTATTTTGTCTGAGTAAAAAAAATTCCTTTTGTCCGTTGAGATATCTGAAGCCCCAAGAAGAAGGTTAATTCACCAAGCAAAGATATTTCAAACTCTTTATGCATATCCTTAGCAAATTGTTGACTCGATGAATTATCATGACTTCCAAAAATAATATCATCAACATAAACTTCAATAATAAGTATGTTGTCGTAGTCCTGCTTGATGTACATATTGCTATCTGCATTTCCCTTTTTAAAGCATTGATGTTGTAAGTATATGTCCAACCTGGAGTACCAAGCTCTAAGGGCTTTCTTTAAGCCTTACAAAGCCCTTTCGAGTCTGCACACATGATCTTTATTTTCTAAAAGTTGAAATCCTTCTAGTTGTTGGGATGTAGACTTCTTCTTCTAATTCACCATTCAAAAAAGTTGATTTTACGTCCATCTGATACACTTTGATGTACTTGGAGCAAGCATAAGCCAATATCATTCTGATAGCTTCCATTTTGGCTACTGGTGCATATGTTTCTTCAAAGCCTATTGCTTCTATTTGAGCATAGCCTTTACAAACCAGTCGGGTCTTGTTTCTGATTACCTGTCCATCTTCATTCATTTTGTTTCTGAAAACCCACTTTGTGCCAATCACATTCTTGCTATTTGGTCTAGGAACGAATTCCCATATTTCATTTTTCTCAATTTGATCTAATTCGTCTTCCATTGCTTTGACCCAATGCTCATATATGGCCTCTGCAAAAATTCCTAGTTCAATTGTAGACAATAGAGAGAAGTGTACCTGCTCATTTCTTCCAGATTGTCTTCTTCTAGTTCCTATCCCGACATCTTTATCACCAATAATTAGATCTGATCAATGATTCTTCTGTTACCAATTCTTCATTCTCATCTAGTTGTTCTTCCATTTTAATTTCCTCCATTTCTTTCTTATCAGAAACTTCATTTTCTTCATCGTCTGATTCTTCTGAGTCTTCTTTGGATGATGTTAATCTGGTCTCATCTATTTTCACGTTGATGTTTTCGATTATCTTGTTTAGTCTCAAATTGTAGCATTTGTAAACTTTTCTTTTGGATGAATATCCAACGAATATGCCCTCGTCTACTCGAGAATCAAATTTTCCAATCTTCTTATCTTCTCTTTTGATGTAGCACTTGCTTCCAAATATTCTAAAGTGTCATACATTTGCCGCTCTTCCTGTCCATAACTCGTAGGGAGTTTTATCATTTTTGCTTCTAAGTTATCCTTTGTTCATGATGTGTATTGTTGTATGAACTGCTTGTGCCCAAAATTTATCATTCAACTTAGATTCATTCAACATGGTCCCAGCCATCTCCATTACTGATCTATTGTTTCTTTCAGCAACTCCATTTGTTGAGATGTTCTGGCTATTGAAAACTATCTTTTTATTCCATGTTCTTCATAGTACTTGTTGAATTCATCTGAAGTGAATTCTCCATCGTTATCGAATCTGAAGCACTTAATTCATGATCTTGTTTCATTTTCAACCATTTCCTTAAAAGTTTTGAAACATACAAAATCTTCTGACTTCCTGTTGAAAAGACATACCCAGGTCATCCTGGTATAGTCATCAATAAGAAGCATAAAATATTGTTCACCATTTAGTCCTTTGCTCCTCGTTGGCCCACATAAGTCAATATGAACAAGCTCCAAGGGTTTTCTAGAAGAGTGCTCTTTTGTCTTGAAATCGACCCTTGTTTGTTTTCCATGTTGACAGTGTTCACATACAGTGTTAGCGGGCTTTGTAACTTCTGGCATATTCTGGACTGCTTGGTTTTTGTAGATTTTGACCAAGTTGTCAAAAGAGTATATGCCCCATTCTTCTATGCCAAAGCCAGCTTTCATCCTCCTTTCCCAAGTGACATTTTTTGGGCTCAATCTTATCCAACACGTATATGTTGTTGGGAGTCCTAGTGGATGTGGCTACTAAATTTCTTGATCCTTGTTTCCTTATTCTGCATTCTTTTGAGTTGAAGAGGAGTTCATGTCTTTGATCACACATCTGACTAATGCTCAGTAGATTATGCTTCATGTTGTCTACAAGCAAGACATTTTCAACCAGGGAGTTTTTACTTCCAAGCTTTACTGTGCCTTTCCCCAATACATTTGTTGAATTGTTGTTTCCGAAAGAGACAAATCCTTTGTCTTTTTCACTATTAACAAAAGCACTTTTGTTACCTGTCATATGCGTGGATTGTTACCAACTAAGTTGCACTAAGTTGGATTTCTAAATGAGCCGCCAAAGATGAACAATCACTTGTTCAAATTTCAAGTTCAGAAGTCCTTGCAGGCCTTCCTACGCCCTTTCATTTTTTTTAACATGTTCATACCCCATGGGGAATTGTAATAAAATGAGTTAGCATTATGACTTTATGTAAAAGGTTTTGTTTACTAGGACTTAGTCATTAATGCATTATTCCAGGGTGTTTTTTCCTTGTTAATTATTTATTGTTTTTAAACGATAAATAATTTTTGAGTTTTTCATCCAAACCTCCAAAGTTGGGATAATTGCCTTAGTAATTAAGCCTTAGGAGGTTATTAAAACCTATGTGTCGATGCATATTACCATGCTAATAATTATTTTGAGTCATTATGAACATATCATAAGTCCCCCATAGGTTTTTTTTAATTTCCGAAAAAAAATATTTTTTTCTGTTTTTACAGGCTTGTTTTTAATAAGTTAATTGTAAAAGTGTAAAAAGTCATAAAAGTGTGGCTAGAAGATGGTTTTTGCCATGCGGGTGCTCATTTTCTAACTCAGAGCACCCACTTAAGCCCTAGACCCACTTTCTTAAGTTTTCGAGTAATTATTTAACCCAAAATCAATAATTACTCGAAAAACCCAAAAAAGACCCAAAAAATGAAATATTTAAAAAAATCAGCAATTAAAAAAATAAAATAAAATTGCCAAAAGTGAATTTTATGACTTGGAAAACTAAAGGGGCAAGTACCTGGGCAAGTTGGGTAAGTTAGATGTTGTTGTTTCCCACTGAACAAAGCAATTGTTGTTTCCTCATGATGAAAGGGGCGCTTTTTCCAAGTGGGGCACAAATCCCAAGAAGGGATGGAAACTTGAGTGAGTTGGTTGAGTTTTGGGTGAAGTGGCACCCATGTTTTGGAACTTACCACCTTTTTTGCCCTCATCCAACTCATGCCAACTCTTTTCCACTTCACAAGAAACTCATCCAAGCTAGCGCATCCTTGAGGAAGGTGCGCCCCCTCTAGCTTGTCGATTTCCCTATATAAGCAGGCACTCTCTCTTCATTCAGGACGGATGATTTTGGGCATTGAACCTCTGCTCTTGTAATGTGTAATGTTGATTATTGATTAATAAAACGCTTTGGAGGCTGATGCAAGTGTGGTCTATGGTGTTTGGATGTGTGTTCATTGATGCAAAATTGAGGTAATATGTAGATTTTAGCAAGCTTGTATGTGTTCGGGATTGCGGGCTTTTGAAGGGAACCGTGTTCTGATAAAATAGGAAGTAATACTCTTGTGATTAGTTATTATTGTTATCTATAGTATAATGCTTATGAGTTTACAATTTTTCTTGTTTGAATTCATATTTTCATTGAGCATTTATTATTGGATAACACCGGCAATTAATCCCCATTTGCAAGTAATGTAGATATTTTTACAGGTTGCTTAAGCTGGAGTTTTGGATGAGTGTGTTAGCTCTACTTTTATTCCAGTAACTCTTAAAGAAAGGACTTCATCCGACTGGCGACACTTTGTAGATACCTTCTTGCTTTTCTATTCTTATTGTTCAAGCTTGGTGATACCCTTCCGTCACAAAAAAATAAATTTTTTTTGCGGTTACTTTTCATAGTGCATAGTTAAATGTCTTTACATATCAAAGAATATTTTATAACCCTGATTTATATATGCACTTAAAAGGTTCAGATCTAATTATTAAAGTGGTATTTTTACAAGATCTAACCATCAACTAGTACTAGCTTAATATGTAAAAAAAAATTAGCTTTAAAGTACTTGAATTTTTTGTCAATTTTTGTATGCTCTTATATGATTATCTGGCATATTTGACTGAACATTGCTCATTGTTTTTCAGCAGAAGTTGATCAAACAAAGAGACACTCTAGCTAATTTTTGAAGATCTAAGTCAATTCAGAGATCCCTCTTCTTACAACTCTTTCTTTGGCCATTTTTCTAAGGCCCTAATATTGTAAAACTTGTGTTTCCTATTCTACAAAGGAACACAAGTATTTCCTTTTCTAAATCACTGTAAAAAATAGAAGCAAGTGGGCAGTCAAGTGCCCACACCCCATCCCCCCAAGGGGGATTTGCACTTATTTTTTATTTTTTCAGTTTTTATTTTTATTTTTTCAATTTCTTTTTATTTTCATAAAGTAAAATTAACGAATCCGGCTGTGTTCTCGGTAACGAGAGTATCGACATTAAAATTTATTTCTAAAACACTCATATTTAAAAAAACTCATATTTATTTTTAAAACACTTAAAATTTACAAGGCTTCAATTCATGTATGCTCTTATGACCACAGCAGCCCTTTGGTTGGATTGATGGGACAATCAGAAAGGGATTGAAGTGACTAATACTAAGTTGAACACTTCAATCAATCCCTGCAAGTGAAAATCCGACACTTTTTTCGATCTTACCAAATTGTGGAGAAATTCTACAAGGGAAGCAGGAACCACTAGAAAGTGATTGTGGGGCACTATTAGGGTACACCCTCGTTTGGTGTAGTGTTGAACACAACCCCACGACTCCATCTAGCCCACACGTCACTATGAGAGCCACTCCTTGGTAAATCTGGACATATTCCTCGTGCCCCTTGGGTATATCTGGAATACCATTTCCCTTCTAATAATTAGATCATTACCACATCACTAATAAAATTGACCAAGAATAAACCCATTCCTTAATCACTCATTTAATAATTTTACAAGGAACCAATCAAGACAACTGCAATACTTATCGAGACCTGACTAGCAACCCACATTCATGCAAGCACTCCAATAGCACTGGTCTTTATTATATCATTTTGTTTTTCTGAGCTTTCAAGTTAATTCATGTGATTGTATGAATGTTAGTGATTTAATTATTTTTGCATAAGTTATCTCAGTTGTAACGTTTTATATCATTTGTATCTCCTAGACTAGTTGTTTTATTTTTATAGATTAAACACCTTAGTTTATTTTACTAGGGGCCACCCCCCTTGGCTTCACTAGGAGAGAGCCTAGACGGAGGAGTCAAGATCAAGTGACAACACTTGACTCTTGCTTGCCCCCAAGGTCGCACCCAGTGGCTTGAAGATTTCTGCCACATGACCCAAGGTGCGAATTAGGCGACAACATGGAGCAACCGCTATCAACATACCATTCACCAATGCTGTTATTTTGGGCTTGAAGAGAAATTCCACATTCATAATCATTTAAGTTGTCCTTGCGTTTGATCTATACCTTGTGATGTTCCCCCTTTTGATTGTTGGACCTTTTCTCATTTCTACTGTTGGTATCTTCATTCTGCAATCTCTAGCTATATGTCCAAAGTTGTTACAGTTGTAACATTCTATTTCTGATCACAAGGGAGCAAAGTTGTTATTGTACTGTGGCCATCTGAGGCTTGCAGGGTTATTCCTTGTTTCAAAATTTCTTCTTTGAAAACAATTTACAGCTTTGTGTCCAAATTTTCCACTAGTAAAGCAATACCCATAAAAGAAATATCCATACCTGGGAACAAATGAAGGAGTTGTTCTTCTGAGATCTTGTCTTTCTGTTGATCCTCCTTTTGGTATGGATTTTTTTGGTTGACATTTGATCTCTTCTTCATTAATGGAGTCCTTGACAACTTCTGCATAGCTTCTCGGCTTCTCTTCATTACTGGTTGTCGTTGAGCTTGAAGCCTCATCAGTGTTTTGCATGTATCCTATACCGGTCTTGTCGAAAAATGGTTTTTGATTGATCATGATCTGTTCTAGAATCTTGGAGTTGTTTTCATAACTCTTGCTGATATCTTTTGTTTGTAATTTGATTTTTAGAGATACTATCTCAACCTCAAGATTATCCTTTTCTTTCAAGATTGCCATTAGTTATTCAGCAAGAGAATCCTCAATTCTTTTGGCTTCTTCTAGTTTAACCTTCACATCAATAATGATTTGTTCAAACCGTTATGCTTCTTCCTTAAGCACTTTGTTCTCTTTCCTAGCTTTCTTTAGGTCTTTCAAGGCGCTTATGAGTTCTACTTCAAGATCTACCTCACCTTCAGATTCGGATTCCTCATCACTATTAAGAACCTTATTTGAGTTTATTGCCATAAAGAGTACCTTCTCTGGTTCACTGCCATTGTCAATGTCACTGTCACTGTCATTCTCGAAGTCCTCACTAGATGAGTTGTTGTTCCTTTTTGTATAGAGACTTTTCTTCTTTACGAACTTACCTCTTTTCTTATCCTTGTAATTATTGTACTTCTTGTAGTGTTTGAAGCTGCCATCTTCATCGCTATCTGATTTCTTTGCATACGGACATTTAGAAGCAAAATGACCTATCTTTCCACATGAAAAACATTTGAGAGGTAACTTAACTTTGTATTTCCTAGTACCTCTCTTCAACTTTCGTACAAAGTTAGCTATTTCCTCATCATCGGCATCATCACTTGTTGGCTTGCCCTTTGTTGATTTTTTCTTCCCAACTTGTTTGGAGGAAACTTTGAATGTTGCTTCCCTTTCTAGATGTGTCCTCGTCTTCAATTATAATTTCATAGGCCACAACAGTCCCATGTAGCTGATCTACTGTCATAGTGTTCAGATATGTTCTTTCTTCTAGGGTAGAGATCTTAGGATTGAACCTTTTGGGAAGAGTCCTTGGAATTTTTCGAACAACTATGGCCTCATCAACTTGTTGACCCAAACCTCTAATAGTATTCACAAGTTGATCAACTCAAAGAATATAGGTTGCGATTTCTTTGTCCTCATTCATCCTCGGATGTTCAAATTGTCCTCTGTATGTTTGAAGTTTGGATTCCTTAACTTTACTATCTCCTTCATATGTGGTTTGGAGTTTGTCCCACATTTCCTTTGTAGAGGGGCAATTCATCCCTTTAGCAAAGACAAATTCATCTATAGCACCCAAAATGTGGATTATGGCTTTTGAGTTGTTATTGTATTGAATCAACTCATCTGTATCTGTTGGTACGGTCTTTGATGCCTTGTACCCATTTTCGATACTTTTCCATATCTCCACTCCTTGAGCTTCCACATAGGCTCTCATCCTTATGCTCCAAAATGCGTATTCCGTCCCATCAAGCATGGGTGATCCACTTTTACTTTGTTTAGCAAACTTTCCCATGACGTCCTTCTAGCAGTTCGATTGTTTTGAAGGAACCTACCCTGATACCAATTGTTGAGATACTGAGAGAGGGGGTGAATCAGTTTTTGCACAATTATAAAACTTTTAATCAAGAGCAAGTTACTAATCACCAATCATAGCATATCATCAATATACATGAAAATAACAAAATGCACAGTACACAATATTTTGACATGGAAACCCAAGTCCTAGGGGTAAAACCACGGAAGCCTTTTTAAACAATAAATTTGACCCAGCAACAACTAGGGTAACATTTAAAAAAAAATCCAGCTACAATTGGAAGGGGCTACAACCCCTTAGGCTTCGTCAGCCGCAACTGACAAGCTGCTACAACAGCTTAACTCACAAGATTGTTAGCCCTAGCACCACCCTACTACCCTGAAGAAGAAGAAGGTTGAACCTGTGGAACTATCAAAACCAATCACTAAACTCAATGTCGATAACCTCTGCTCTCACTTCAGTACTGTATCACTACCAAGTCATCACTGTATACTGATAAGTCATTTCACTGCCACACACTGTTCATGTACATCATTGTACACCTCATCATACACAGTCACTAATCAAGTAGTTATGCTTTGCTTTCACTGATCATCAAGTATGCATCATCATCCTCACAGTGTACATCGTGTATGCATCATTCATAGAGTATACATCATCATCATAGAGTATGTATCATCATCATAGGGTATGCATCATCATCATAGAGTATACAGTAATCATACCTTATACAAACAATGCATTTTAGACTCCACACTTGGGTTGTGTATGTCTGTTGTGGAAGACCCCAAACAAGACCAACCTCAAACTGTGTATATGCTGGGGAAGACCTCAACCTTTGTCAAATTAGGGACTGTGTATGTATTGTAGATGACCTCAAAACCAGTATACTTTTAACCTTATCAAACTTGGGATCGTGTGTCTCAGTCAACCATGGAGTGAGGAGCAGTCAAACTCAGGCTATGTAGAATGGTTAAACTCAACCTCTGCTAATGCAAACATTCGGACTGTGCTAACCCTCTGACTTTGTATTTTTGCAAACTTGAAACTAGGGCTCAGGACTGTTTGGATGAGGAGAAAACCCAGAAGATATCAATTGTAAAGGACTCGATTCTATGCAGCAGTAACCATCACTCAAATCACTGTCAAGCACCCAAAACTCGTATTGTTCAAGCACCAAAAACTCGGACTGTTCAAGCATATAAATTCAGACTGTAAGTTAGTAAAAGGGCAGTAGTAACCATCACCCAAATCTCTGTCAAGCACACAAAAACTCGGCCTGTTCAAGCACCCAAAACTCGGACTGTTCAAGAAAAAATCAGATTGTTTGTGTTGTTTTAACACAAAAAGAATATCTCTATGAAGAACTGGGTGTAGGCTGCCTCAGTCACACTACCAAATATTGTCTTTTTTTTATGATGAAAGTTATCACAAACTTTTGTGTATAAATACACAATCTTGACGTTGAGGAAGTGGAATTAGGGCCGACTTTCAAAGGGAGGTAAAATAAAAAATTTATTAATTATTTTTTTTTTCTTTTAATACTCAAACACTTAAGAAGGATGACCTTAAACTTTTCAAGGGTTTTAGGTGTGGTAGTAGGTTCCAAAGGTAAGCATTATTTAATATTTTATTTCTTTTGTTAGTGGTCTTATCACTTGTTATAAGTTTAGGGTTTGATGTTAACATATGAAAGGGTGTGTTCTACTAGCCATCAAGGGTGCATCATAGCACCAAGGACCCCATCATCATGACCATCAATGTGTGGATTCAAGGACTTTCTTAAACATTTTTACCATCTCAAGGGTATCAACACACAAATCACTTTTGCCATTCCTTCAAGAGTACAAGGACCTTTAAACCATCAACTGTGGGGCTGCCAAGTCTTCTCTTAAAGTACCATGACCTCATTAAAACACAAATGACCACAAAATGGGTCATTTGGCCTATTGCAACTTCTTTAACCCACCAAGGACACTTTCTAAGGTACTAGGGCATAGGTTGTGGAGTTAGGGAACCATAGAAACAACTTAGGGAAACTTAAACACAATAAAGGGTAGACAAGGCTTTTGCCATTGTCCCAAGGGCTTCAGACTATGGCTTGGACAAGGTCAAAAGTTATCCTTTGACACTAACAACTGCTTAACCCTTAGGGGCTCCTCGAGGGGCTCAAAGACACACATGTTGGCATCAATGACAATTTAGTCAACACATTCGCTATTTTAGCACATTTTGGCACCTAGGGGTAAAATACCCCTGATAGCTTGCCTTGAGCCTACATTATGGCTATTTTTTATTATTATTTTGTTTTAATTTTAAGTTGACATTTTATAATTTCAAATTGACATTTTAAAGGCATGTCGGCTTGTATATTTTTGTAAGAGTGAGTGTGAGATCATATAAATAGATATCCTCACTTCATTTTAACATAAGACATATGGGATAAAACATTATGCACTTATTCTACCCAACTATGGCTCTTTGAAGTGAGACACCTCCTCTTGAGGAAGATGTTTTATAGGTTTTGATGACAAATTTTTGAAGTTTTCTCTGGTTCAATGCTCTTACAAAGGTGATGCTCTGATTTGTTGGCTAAACACTTACACAAGGAGTGTTTCGAAAGTTTGCTTGATGTCTCTTTGTCAATTGTTGATGAATGATTTATGTTTATGGATGGAATGGTAGCCATTAGGGTCGCATTTGTCTTGGTTAGATCCTTCGTCAACTTTTAGTCACCTTGGTTCTAGAAGTACGTCCTTCTAGGAGTCCTTCTAGGGTTAGAACCTTAGGACTTTAGGGTTAGGTTAGTCACACCTTATATGCCCTAGGTTAGGGTAGGGTTTTGTTCTCTTTGTCCCAAACCTTTCTCTTTTTCAAAACCTAGTTTCTAGGGTTAATTTTAGGTCTGCATTTTGGATCTAAAAAACCCTAAAATTTACAAAAATTCAGAAATCCAAATTTATGGCCAATTTAAGGCTTCCCAAAAAATTTTGCCCCAAAAATTTCAGGACCTAAAATTCCACGCCCTAAAATTTTGGGCCCTAAAATTTCGGGCCCTCTCTAAAATTCTGCCTCCTATAATTCCAAGACCTCCCTAAAATTATGTGCCCTAAAATTTCAGGCCCTAAAATTCAGCGCCCTAAAGTTTCGAGCCCTCCCTAAAAAGCAATGGCAACCCTCCCTATTTCTCTCCTTCAACCCCTGTACACAAGTAGACAACAATAGTTAATGGGGTTAGTAATAGTATATGTTGGTATAAATTCCTAGTTTATATTACAACTGGGAGTGGACAGTTTTGCATCTTTTTCCTTCACACATACCATCTGCAACTAAACATAAACACGAATTTATACTACTGGTGAATGTTGAATACTAATGAATGTTTGGATAAGATGAATGTTGAATACTGCTTTTATAAATGACTAATTTGACCATACTGCTGATATATTAATATTGTTGTACATGTACACTTTAAATTTTTTGGTAATGATGAAATGCATGTATTTTTGCTAATTCCTACATATTGCACTTGTTATCTGCGTATTGGAACTAATTAGTTATGCAATTGGCTTATCCTTGGATGAATGAGCTTGTATTATTCATATCCTCTTCTAGACTCCATTAGGCACTGGTCACTAAGCATACACATAAGAGATATATTTGGTGTCTAAGTGTCTTTTGCAGAGTTACATAGGGCTCTCCCCTCGGAGGTTTCGACTTCTGAAGAAGTTTGGAGAAAAGACTAAGGTGACAATGGTCACTTTCTCCACATATGCTTGTCGGTGGCTTGGACTGCCATTTCAACTGGTAATAGTGAACCTACACTTTCTCCACATATGCTTGTCGGTGGCTTGGACTGCCATTTCAACTGGTAATAGTGAACCTAATAGACCAAGAGATGCTAACCTTAGCCTAAGAAGACTTGCCTAAGTCTTAGAAGAAATTAGACAAAGAGCTTATAATTTAAGTTGTTTTAATTATGAATTAGAACATAAGTGGTATTGGATAATGGTATTATGTGTCACATGGTATTTTCCCATTGTATTTACTCAATGAAGAATTATAAAAGGAGCATCAAGACACTCCCATTATCATTGTTGTGTGAATCTTTCTCTCTCTACTCAAGCACATTAGATCAGGGTTCATTAAATTCAATGTAATATTTTTGCGTTAACTGATTTGGAGGCATTGTTTTAAAAATCGGTCAACTTGGACTCGGACTCGGCCAAGTTGACCAAGTTGACTCAGTCTTCAAACCAAGTCGGGTGACCAGTTTCGTACCGAACCAGTCAACTCGACCGAGTCCTAACCTGAACCGGTCGAGTTGTCTAGGGAAAAAAAAACTTGCCTTGTTCAATTACTACGTAGATTTGACAATGCTAAATGGTAATGTTAAATTCTTAAAGTGGGATTCTCATTATCTTTCATTTTCTATCATTTTACTTAAATCTTTAACATTGCCATTAATAGTTTCAGGATGTTTGAGAGTGGTTCCAACCTCAAAGGACTTCATATGCAAAAAGTAGAATTTTACATCCCATTAAGAATTCAACAGACTTAACAGTTTTCAAGATTTCAGGATTGTAAAGTTTCCCCAAAATTCTATCATGTACGAGGGTATGGGATTGGCATTTAATCAAGCACATCAACTCCTCTATATACCTTGATGTCGGTGGTGTTGGTTGTTGAGTCATTGACTAATCCCTCTGATTCATGACCTTAATAAAAAATGCACTCTTCACTCAAGCAAAATCACTTATTAAGCATCGAAATCTTTTTCTACCTTATTTATACGATTGGATTAGGAGGTTTCATCAAAATTGTAGGGTGTTGACTGTTGAGTCATTGACTAATGTCCTTGGAGGATCAACTTTTAGATCAAGGACCAACTTTGATATATATCCTCGTTTCCAAAATTTTGGGGGGTCATGTTTCAAACGTGTCCTCGTGTCAAAAACTTGTCCTTGTTTCCCCATTTCTTGCAACTTAGAATCTAACCCTAAAGCTATAAGATGAACACTAACCTCGTGCCTCTAGACATTCATCTACTATTACTACTACTACAGTTGTAGATGACCTTGAGGAGTTCAAGCTTGAACCAGATGATGATGTTATTGCTTATGCCATTGCTAGTTGTGATTTTAGTTCTACTTCTAGTTCTAGCAGTGGTAATGAGTTTGATGATTAATCATGTTGATCAATGACATGTATGATGTACAATGTAGTGGTATCATAGCATGTTGTTTTTTGGACTCTGCAGGCCATTTAGACCTAATTGATTATGTATTTTGTTCCATAATCTACATATGTATTGCACAGTACACTTCCTGTCATTTTGATATATTCACCCTTATATGGTATATACATGAGCAGACTTTGGATATTTTGTCTCTAACGCTTTGGAATCATGGATTAGAATCTTTAAAATATTATTTTTCTTTAAAATTTAAATATTTTATAAATTTTTGAGTAAAACGAGTCATTAAATTCAAATCGGTCGTGTCTTTGTCGACTCATTACTGATTATGAGTCGAAGTCCAAGTTGACCCTCGACCGATTCCGAGTCCGAGTTTTAAAACATTGGTTGGAGGCCTAGGGTATCAGGCAGAGAGCAAGTCAGAGGCAAACAGAGGCTCCTCGTGCCAGCAGGACACAATCATTTTTGGGTTGCACAAGCCCCACACTTGCTGATCCATGGGCATTCTCAGGCTGCACAAGCCTCACATTAAAAGGTTGTGACCCCTAGCAGGCAGCTCGGGCCTCAGTTGACATTAGGATGAGCAGGGCTTATATCAGCAGATCAGTTTTTCGATGTCAGACTTTAGTAGTTTTATCTTGGTATGTGGCAAGTGATCTCTGATGTAAAAGTCTGATATATATATATATATGCTGATTGTATTCTCTTGCCATCAATAAATATCAAGGATGATTTTGTTTGTTGTGGTTTTCTCCTTCTAAAGGTTCCCCAGGGTAAATTTCTTGTGTTCATGGTGGTTGCTTGATTTGTGATCTACTGTTGTCATTTACTGGTTGTCATCAGATTTATGGTTTATATTCACAGTTGGTACCTTCAATATTCTAGATCTACAACATTAATCTAGATTCTAAACATCAATAATAAGAATTTTCAGATCTGCTATATTCTTAAAGTTTATCATGATATCAGAGATGAGGGCGTGAAGAGCTCACTTTGGCAGGTTACTTGAGCTGACGTTGATCCTGGAATTTTTTTTTATCAGAACAGCAGATCTGAGGTTTATTGTGAAAGGGCAAAATGACTTCAATTTCAGTGAGACCTGAGGACAGACTTGAAGGGGCTTCAAATTTCGATATATGGAAAGCTAGGATCTTAAACATCCTAGAAGAACATGACTTAGATGGGTTTGTGACCAGTGTGATTGAGGAGCCCACTTCAAATGCAGGAAGAGCATCCTTTAAGAAGAACCAAGCCAACACAAAAAG
Organism: Pseudotsuga menziesii; assembly: GCA_001517045.1. Lineage (NCBI taxonomy): Eukaryota > Viridiplantae > Streptophyta > Pinopsida > Pinales > Pinaceae > Pseudotsuga > Pseudotsuga menziesii. The sequence goes on along the minus strand of LPNX010539183.1, from coordinate 513,624 downwards.
AATAATCTTTGATTCTGTAAAAGACAGTTTGATGCATGTTTTGATCTCTCTGAAAAATCCAAAAGAATGCTTTGACACCCTGACAAATTTATATGAAAGGAAAGCACCCAGTCAGAAGAGGGCCTTGAAGAAGAAACTCCGTTCTCTCAAGATGGAGAAGGACAATACTATTGCCTCCTTCACAAAGATTTCTTAGATTCGAGATCAGCTTATGGTAATCGAGGTAACTGTAGATGATGATGATCTTATTCAGACTGCAGTTGATGGTCTTCCACCTTCCTGGGAGACATTTTTGCCTGATACAAATGCTCGTGAAAACCAATCTGATTTTGAAAGATTGTGGCATGACTGCCTATAGGAAGAAGGGAGAATTCAGCGTAGAGGTGGTCCATCCAAAGAAGAAAACTTTGCACTCTCAACCAAGTCAAAAAAAGGGAAAAGAATTTCCTCTCACAAGAAGTTTCCTAGCCAAAAGGGAAACAAGGGTTTTAAGGACAAATAGTTTGATATCTCAAAGGCAAAATGCTTTAACTGTCATAAGAGGGGACACTTTGCCAGAGATTGTCCTAAGCTAAGAAAGGGACATAAAGGAAGATTCATGCATCTACTTCTGAAGAGGACAACTCCCAAAAGAACAGATCTAAAGGTTCCTCCGGTGATTAAGAGACCCATAAAGAATACTATCTTATTTCAGCTCTCTCTGGTTCCATATCAAATAGTGTTGAGTTCTGGTTAGTGGACAGTGGTGCCTCCAGGCACATGACAGTTTATAAAAGTATGCTTTCAAATTTCAAGGAAAATAAATTTTTAGTTAAGGTAGAAATCGGAGATAATTCTATTTATGTAATTAAGGGAATTGGTTCAGCATCCTTTCAGCTAAACTTAGGATCAGTATTGCACATTAATGAGGTCCTGTTTGTCCTTGGTTTAAAGAAGAATCTCCTCTCTGTTGGAGCATTAGAAGACAAAGGTTACTGGGTAATTTTTATGGATGGCAAGGCTCTCTTGTGGTCCAAGAATCAAGAGATAAGTTCAGCACTTGTGATTGGATCTCAAGAGAGAGGTCTCTATGAGCTTCCTAGGCATTCTATTAAAGCCTTGGCTGTAATGTTCCATTACTAATAAATAGGGAATTGACTGAGGACTAATGATACATGGAGCTAAAGAATAGATTGATACAGTATTATTCAGTCATCATTAGACATAAGAAGGCCACCGGAACAAGTAACAGCTGACATGCGGAACATGCAAGCCATATATCAAATTGCATGCGACATCCATCACTTCAGTCGCATGTTGCATGCGGCATGCATCATTTAAGTCACAGGCATGCAAAAAGTAAGTTATGCAAAACCTAACATTATAAAAGATAAAGTCATACCAAAAAGGGATCATTATTATTATTCATCTTTTTGGAGACAGGTTTGAGAGCTCGGTGAGCTACTCAGGGTTTAGGGCGCCTTGCCTTGACCTAATTGGATTTGGTGGCGAAATCTATCCATCCTAGCCAATCACCTGGATAGATCATCCAGATCGATCAATTGTGCATAATTGCTAAGGAATTGTTGATTGTTAAGCAGAGATCGAAATTGTTTGAGTTTCTAGGGCAGAAATCAAGTAATTGGCAGCTAGATGAATTACCAATCTTGTGGACTGTCATTGAAAGATTGTTTCTTAAGGAGGAGCATTATCCCATTTTAGAAGCCTGAGTATAATAAATGGGGACGCATTCATGAAGGTAGACTTGCCATAATCATGGGCCAAGATTGCGATTTGAGGCAGCAATCCATCTTATAAAGGCGTGATCATTACAGCAGAGTTCAAGTTACTATGACAAGCTTGGATTCGTATCCACAGGCAGCGAATCTTTGGATCTTCACTGATAGGGAAGCTCAATATTAGACACAAATCAGGGATAAATAAAGGAGGACAGTGATATTCCTACAGAAGCAACAATCCACTGCTGAGGGTTGAGAGATTGCTTGAGAAGGTGCACATGATTTGTGGAAGGCGTTAACATCTTGGGCAGCCATTCATTAATTAGAGAAATCAGTGAATTACCTCTTCTGTTGAGATCTGGACAATGGGGGTCAAAATTCTTAGATTAAAGCAGGGATCTTTTGGTGAAGGTGTGATCTACAGTATTCCATTTATCCTTGGACACAGCTGCTTGGAGGGGACGCATTCTTATTGCTGGGTTGTCTTCTCCAGTCGAGAGCTGAGACTAAAGTTGTATGAATAAAGAGAGAACGTGATCAGTACAGTTGAATTCAGATTCTTATTGTGGCGCATTGCTTGCATTTACAACCCAATCCATACAATTTTGAAGAGTCAAATCAGCTGCTACAGTCAGCTACTATTCATTCCCTTTGCTACTCAAGTCATATGGGCGTCATTCTCAGGCTACATGCTTCCTAGTTGGATGTTTTCTCATGCAACATACTCTCCCTATGTTGTACACACAGATCTGATTATATAGAGCAGCTGCTACAACCTTCAACAAGCCACTGTCATTTCTATTTAAGGTCAGAAGTACTATGTCTCTGATATGTGGTCATCATTGATTAATTTGGAGTATATTTTATTATCAGACTTCAAGAATCAGTTCTACATATTCCACTGAGATTTAGGACATCTCTGAGGTCTGATTGCATGGGTTTAAACTTTATTTGAAGCACATCCAATATTAGAATTGAATAAACAGTTTGGTACGTTCTATTGGGATTCTCAACCTTGTTATCATGGGAATTATGATGTGTTATTAATTGAATGTGGCATGCAAACAACATTGAATGATAAATACTCAAACAAATATTGCCAACAACCACAGCCCACTTGAAGTTCTTTAACTTAACTTTTTTTAGGGAGTTGGGACTTTTTTTGGGGAGTTGGATGTAATTTTTTTAATAAGACCAGCTCTATAAAAAGAAGAATTAAGATTAAAATGTCAAGATTAAAAAAATTCAAGCAGATTGAGGGGTCACGACTCTAGAATATGAAATACCTAATATAAAAAATATCAAGAAGCGTGAATATTGGTGGACGGGAAAATGAGAATGGATAGAGTTAAAGAATGAGGGCTGAGTGTACCCATCAGAGTCGGACCAATGGTATCATGTACGACGGCTGGTGCGGAATCATATGATAGGACAGCGAGATTGATGGCTGCTGCACAAAGATGACTAGACTGTACGGATCGCACATGGGTGTTGTACGGAGTGGCAACGGTGGCAGAAAAACGGAAAATTGTACGGCAGCTGCTGATTGATCGGCGTAAGGGTCAATTGTACTACTGAACAGATTAAGCGGTGGCTGTCTTTGTGCGAACAAATGTAAATTAATAGGTGTACAAGAGATTAATTATTAACTGTGGCTTCTGTACAATCGATTTGGCATATATGCTGTTGGTGGAAATCTGGTGTATGGATTGTACATTTGTACAGAATACTTTGGAATTTCTGCTGCACAGATGACAATGATTTGAATTATGTTCAGAATGGTACGGATCAGTGTATAGATTGATACAGACCAGATGTGTGCTGTTGAGAATTTGAGGGATTGTAACCCACGAATTGGCCACGTGTGGCTCTGATACCAAATAAAGTGCACAGTTCCTGTTCACTATTAAATTGACAAAAGAATTCTGTACTTTATATAAGAATATATGGAATAATGAATAATTGATCAAAATGATGATTACAATGAACCAGGTATACTTAGATGCATTAGCCTACATTTATTATTATTATGTTTATGTTTATAACAAGCTCGATAAGGGGTCAATCTATCTCTGTAGTCCCTTGGGCAAGGAGGCGAAGACAATCACATCATCACAAAAAGAAGTAAAGAGATCAACACGTGAGGTAGAAGAAAACCATCATCATCTTGAATATGCTCCCTGAGAAAAGACTCCATTTCATCGAAGAGTGAAGATGTGATCAGTAATCTGATAGTCTTTCTTGAATCCTGTGTTCCCCTAGCTTTGTAATGGCCCTTATTCGAGTGGTAGCATAGCATTTTGAGAAGGTATGCATGATCAAAATCCTCTTATAATCTTGGGTCTACACTGTCCACAGACTTATGAATAGGATGAATAATATGCTGAGAACATGAAGAAAGAAGATATGAGCAAACCTTATCATTGAAGAGACCAGCCATGGGAGCAACAAGAGGGTCAGACCATTTACTAGGGACATTTCTATGATCAACCCTTTTGATAGATCTAGAAATTTCTATAAACAAATTATAACCATTTCAAAGGACCATGTGCAAAGAGGTGATCTAACACAAACCGCTGTGTATCAAAGGAAATTCCATGCTTCAAACATGTGAACAAGCTTTCCTAGAGTATACCTCATTGAAAAATACTTCTCTTTCCACTTCGACAAATTCAAGCCTGTAAAAGCAATAAAAGTGTACATTAGAACCAACATTCACTAGTAAATTATCATAAAGAAATATTAACTAGACACATATAACGCAAATATGATTAACATCAATATATAGCACATTTAGCCGTTAGGTTTAACTATATTATCTAAAGAATTCAAAAAAAGAATAGAACAAACTATGTCTACAGAGAAACTTCCATGCCCAAATTTGTAGAAACAATATGATGAATAATGCACTGCAACAACAACATTTATGATATTTTCAGCATTCATGTAACCATAAACCAATTGAGGAAGTGATATGTTGAAGAGATCTATTGTTCTTTAACACGCAATTTAAAATCAATGTCCTATAAGTAAATCTTATCTAAGTGTACTGTGTTTATTTTTGTAGCATCGGACAGGTACGTCCACGTGAACAGTGTCTAACAGGTGGAAGGCATCATTATTGACTCTTAAACTTATGAAATTCACTTTAGTAAAGTGAACTATTAAGGTGAATGTACTTTTGTAACTACTTTATGTAAAGTGATCTAGAGGACCTGTGGTATTTGGTAGCCTATGGTATTGGCCCAAGGTATTTGCATATTGTAATGTTATAAAAGGCATCCTAGGTTAGAGGAGTGAGTGAGATCTCATTGAAGTGAATGGAGAAGGACTTTCAGCCACGTGTCCAGGTGCAAGGGGCAGAGGTCAGAGGAACGGAGCAAGTGAAAACCGAGGGTTAGCAACCAGCAAGATCGAAGGACTGATCTTGAAGTTTGCAGGCTAGCATTCTGTCAATGTATTTTCCTCAATGGGCCATTTTCCTAGGAAGGCAGCCCAGGAATTTATAGTTAATAAAATCAAATTGTCTGTTGGTTTTTCCCCAGTTGGAGTTTTCCAAAGTAAATCAATGTGTCAAATGCGAATGTGATTTCCTGTGTTTTTCCTTTGCGTGATTTGTTAAGATTCAATGCGTTTTCAATTAATAATTTTAAGTAAATTATTCGAGACTGTTAACCAGATCTGGATCTAAGAGGAGGACACACACAACAGTCACACAGAGTGAGTGAGATCTCATTGATTGTTTGGAGACGAACTTTCATCCGAGTGTGCAGGTGCAAGGGCAGAGTCATAGGAAAGGAGAGCAAGGGGCAATCGAGGGCTAGCAACCAGCAAGATCAAAGGACTAATCTTGAAGTGTGAAGGCTAGCATTCTGTCATTGTAATTCCTTAGTGGGCCATTTGTTAAGACGTGATTTATTAAGACTCTACATGACTTCCTGTGTTTTTCCACTGCGTAATTTGCTAGAATTCAGTGTAATTTCAATTAATAACTCCAGTGTATTATTAAAGATTGAGAATCAGATCTCAATCCATAAAATTTAACATGGTAACAGAGCATGTTTAGCACTAAGGGAAATTGATTTTTTTTGGCAGAGGTTTACAAGAAATTTTTTTTTAATGGATTAGTAGCGTATGGTCGTCGTACAACCACCATTTTGCATGCAAGGGTGCGTTGGAAAGATCACACAAGAATTCGTGTAGAGATCGGGTTGCAAGGTACCAGATCAGGGTTGATTTTGCAACCAACAGAGAGTTGAGTCGAGGACGGAGTCATGAGGTTGTCGGATCATGGTGTAATATCCCAAATACTGATATTCTACTGCTTTACTATTATAGGGTTTACTAGTACACTCAAGTGGGTACAAAATTACTGAATTAAATGTGCATGCAAAGTGTTGTACCAAAGGCCCTAAAATATAGTTGAGCTGGAGAGAAAGTGGGGCAAGATTCTCGGAAGAAGATATACACTTACCACTAATAAACTTGCTGATAGTCCTCCAAAAATATGATGCATGCAAGTGTGTTGAGATAAAATGTTGCTCTCCTGAAATTGACGCCTAGCTCCACACGTGTCCCCTCTTCAAGATGAATGTGACGTTTTTGGTGAAGGAGATGTCTGATGCAGTTGAGACTTTGCCGGAATGGTGGTCTCTCCTTCCCTAAGAGAATGACCAGTGCATGCAGAGGATCTGATCTCTCCAAGAACCCTAGCGAATTGATCAGCCTTCTAGATGCTCACGCCCCCTGCCTCACAAATTTGCTGATAACTGCTCCAGATGAGCAAACTGGGAACTGATAATCACTCAATGCAATGGAGTGACCCTGCAGATGAAGATGAAGTTGATATGTGGAATATAAACTGGGATTCAGAGACCCAACGAATATTTCTGGGGTTTTCCATCTATTCCCCTAGCTGCACACATGAACCTGCAAACAATCTTCTTGTGGATGTTGAATCACTAGATATGAATAAATAAGATGAATGTTGATGATAGACCTGGATGGCCTACCTTGAAAGAGACTAGGGCAGATAGTTTCACTGTCGAACCCTCGTTAGTTGAAGACATCGTCTTCAACCCCAACTGTTGCTGCTACACTCACTGCAGCTGCTCAAAAACTCCAAATCAACAATAATAATCATAGATAGCCTATTTGGTCCAATAACCCTTCTTAAATAGAATAGCATGTACTTTTAGGGTTTGCATGTCACTTTTAGGGTTTACGCTTCCCTTTTGCATGCATGCAATTCTAATTTCATGTTGACTTTAAGCCTAAAGAAATAAGGCTTTCTTTATCAAATTGAAGACTTTAATACTGAATGAGTGTCCCGATCTGATCTAAGTATCAAATGTCCTCAGTCAATTCCTTTTTATGCAATACCCGCTCGAACCTATGGGAATTAAGTAGGTTAGTGGGTGTTTTGGTGCTTAATTAGAAAAGGACATTACAGTCCTCCCCGCTTGAAATAGTTTTTCCTCAAGCAACTGCAAACTAGGATGTTGCAATACCTGCTCTCCCTCCCATGTGGCATCCACCATAGGTAATTCTTTCCATTTTACCAAGTACTCTCAAATCACCCTGTTTCGAAGTTTCCTTTCTCGCACCTGTAGGATTCTCTCTGGAATCAATACCAAAAGCCCTTCATCATCTAAGGGAGACAACTCGATGGATGGAGCAATGTGTTGCCCTACTGTTTTCTTGAGGTTGGATACATGAAACACATTGTGAATTTTGCTTTCCTCTGGCAGTTCTAGTTCATAAGCCCCCTCTCCAACCTTCCTGACTACCTTGTAAGGACCATAGAAGCGATCTTTTAGCTTTTCTGCTCCTTTTTTCTTGAGTGAGGATTTCCTGTAAGGTTGTAGCCACAAATATACCAGATCTCTAACCTCAAAAGTCCTCTCAATCCTGTGTCTGTCTACATATAGCTTCTGCTGGTTCTGAGCTGCCTGTAGATTCTCTTTCAGGACCTTGAGAATATATTGACTGTCATGTACCCAATCCTTTGCCTTTGGTGCTTTGTTGTCTCCAAAAGCCAAGTCTCCAAAGTTCAGTGCCTCATAGCCATATAGAGCCTTGAAAGGTGTCATTTTAATAGACATGTGGTGGATAGTATTGTAGCAGTACTCTCCTAGGTGTAACCATTTAATCTATGTCATTTGTTGTCCTGCTACATAGTTTCTCAGATACCCCTCAATCCACTTGTTGACAATCTCTATCTGCCCGTCGCTCTGAGGATGATAACTTGTGCTAGTAGCAAGTCCTGTCCCTACCAATCTGAACAGCTCCTGCCAGAAAGCACTGGTGAATTTACCGTCACAATCACTAACAATGTTTTGGGTATCCCATGAAGTCTGAAAACCTCTCTGAAAAATAAGTCGACTACCTGTGATGTTGAATAATCGGAAGAGATAGCAAAGAAGTGAACAAATTTGGTCAACCGATCTACTACTACATATAAGCAGTCTCGTCCCTGTACCTTGGGTAACCCTGTAATGAATTCAATCGAGATGCTTTCCCATTTCTACTCTGGTATCGGTAAGAGCTGAAGTAACCCCACCGATGGTGTGTATGAGATTTTATTCTGCTAGCAGATACTGCATTCCCGAACGTGTTGTATTACCTCCTCCTTGAGGCCTTTCCATGAGAACCTCTCCCTGATCCGTTTGTAAGTCTTCAAGAACCCCTGATGCCCTGATAATGATGAATCATGCGATGTCTGTATGATCTTCCTCTTTAAAGTTGATTAATAAATGATGTCGTCAATTATCCTGTACCTGTCATCTTGGATATGTCCATCTAGTAACTCACAAGCAATTTGTTTTTGGAATATTCTACAAAGAGAAGAGACCTCCAATCCGTGGATATACTCATGAGTGATAATGAGGCTGGTCGTCTAGATAATGCATCAGCTACTACATTGTTCTTACCCTTAACATACTCTATTTCAAAGTCATATGCATGTACCTTGTTGACCCATTTCTGTTGGCGCTCATTTAATTCTTTCTGCTCCAAGAAATATTTGAGGCTGTTGTGATTTGTCTTGATTTTAAACCTGCCTCCCACCAAATACTGTCTAAATTTTGTTAAGGCATGTAGGATGGCTAGCATCTCCTTATCATATATAGAGTAGTGGTGCTCATAGTCTTTAAGTTTCTGGCTTTCAAATGCAATCGGGCGAGGGTTTTGCATCAATACCGCCCTTAGTCCCTCTCCCAAAGCATCACACTCCACTATGAACGGCTGAGAGAAATCTGGTAGTGCCAAACTGCACAAGAACTCATGATTGTTTTCATCTTCTCAAAGGTTTGGTGTGCCACTTCTGTCCATGTAAATGCCCCTTTCTTTGTAAGATCAGTGAGTGGTGCAACAAATTGAGAGAATCCTTTTACGTATCTTCTGTAATATGTGCAAAGACCTAAGAATTCCTTTAGTTCTGTCACTGTCTCTGGTGTGGGCCAATCCAAGATAGCCTGAATCTTTTCCATGTGAACCTGTACCCCCTCTTCGTTGATTATATAGCCTAGATACAACATCTCTTTCATACCAAACTCACAGACATTTTCACGTAAAGTGACTGTTCTTCTAGAATTTTCAAGACCTCATCCAAGTGTTACAAATGTTCCTCCCAAATTTTACTATAAATCAAGATATCATCAAAGAATACTAGTAAATATTTTTGTAACTGAGCCTTGAAGTTCTGGTTCATGCAAGATTGGAAAGTTGTTGGGACATTGGTGAGTCCAAAAGGCATGACTAGGAACTCATAGTGACCATAGTGGCAACGAAAAGTTGTTTTGGAAATGTCCTGATCCCTTACTCAGATCTGATGGTACCCTGATCGAAGATCAATCTTTGAAAAGTATTTTTCCCCCCGTAGCTCATCCATTAATCCTAGGCATGGGATACCTATTTTTGATGGTCTTCTTGTCGAGTTCTCTGTAATCAATACACATCTGTAAGGTGCCATCTTTCTTTTTAACCAAGACCACTGACGATGCAAATGGACTAGAACTCAACTGAATATATCCTAGTTCCAGCAATTCCTTGATCACCTTCTCGATCTCGTCTTTGTATCTTTTGGGATGTCTGTATGGAGTGGTGATGACTTCCTGTGTCCCCCCCTCCAACTAAATAATATGCTCGAATCCCATATTTGGTGGTCAACCAGCTAGAAGATCCCTAAATACTCTCTCATGTTTCTGCAATAATGCTTGAATATCGGTTGGATGTTGGGTGTTATTGTCGAGAGGTCTCCTAAAAGTGACAAGGCATTCTGTTGACCATTCTATGTCTCCCTATCTGAGTATGGCCTCCGTTCTTTGTGATGATATTGGTTTGGGGGGATAAGTGGTCATGCCCTTCAAAACTACCCATTTTCCATCCTGTCTCTGGAATTCCATTTCCATTTCCCTATAATATGTAGTATATTTTCCTATTGAGTAGAGCCATTTGAACACCTAATACTACATTTATATCAGCCACATTCACCAAATAAAATGAGTCTGTCATATTGTAGTTCTCTAATGTGATATTCACTTTGGGAATCCAATAGTTGCACTCCATGCTATTATTACGTGCTACCGCTACAGTGAATCCCTTAAATTTCTCTATTTGAATACCCCGCTTAGCCACCCATGTTACATCAATGAAGTTGTGGGTTGCTCCCCCATCAATCAACACACCTACCTTGTGGCCTTGTACTACTCCTCTGACCCTGAGAGTATGTGTTATCACATATATAGTAACCGGGCTACCCTATTCTATTTTTCAGATTCAGTATATTTTTCAGCCAGATCTCCTACATATGAGATGCTGAGATGAGCAACTTTGATGGATCATTATGTTATTAGTGGACTATAGTACTCTCCCATGTCAGGACTGAGTCTCAGGACACTCAGATTTGAGGACTGATGTAGCCATTCAGTCATTTTGCAGAGCAGTTAGTGATGCCCAGATTTGTATCAGTATTTCTCATTGGACAGATGAGGGTTCAGATCGATATATTTGCATGGTTATGACTCAACTTTTATTATATTGTGTTATGGTTATCATTGCTCTTATACTCATTTTTGTGACATGTATTAGCATTTAGTGTCATGATTTGGCAGTCATATAAATATGTGGACTTGGATGTATCTGTATTATGTACTGATGTCCCTACTTAGACTTGGAAGTTCTTGATCTATACTCATTGGTTTTACCCTCCCTAGGGAGAATAGAGGTAGTCATTCCCACCATACTCTGGCTTGCTAGTGTTGGCTTCATTGTTCATTGTCTCCACCAATCCATTTCCTTCTAGTTTTGTTTTAACCCAACTTACTACTTGACTTGTGGCATGGAGGACCTTTCCCCGCTAGAACCTTTGTTGGACAAACCTTCCTATTTATATTGTGTCTCGGCTCTGAGTTGGTGACAAAACTTGCTTTTGGTAAGTTGAATTGTATGCCGAAATCATTCTAGTCGGTTGTCCCGATGCTTGGCACTGTACAGAACTCCCCCTGGTCACTTGAGATGTTGTTGGCTAAAACTGAAAGCTTATGTACTACTTGTATTGGAAATATTTATATATGCACCCATGGAAATTGTAAACTCTAGAATGTGTTTCTTAACATATGTGAGTAAAGGGCAAGAGCAATGAAATGTTAAAATACCCCGCAAAGGGTATAAGAAAAGGTCCCAAAATAAATGGTTAAATATATGTTATATCCGAATATTGTTGACCTTATAAATTTGAATATGTCCTTGATGAAAGCTGCAATTAGTTGTGCTTTTAAGCACTAGTGAAGTCCCAAAGGGCCATGGAAATAAAATTGATGATCTTAATGAACCTGGAGCAAACTTGATGTAGACATGATGCCTAAGTTGAATAAGCACTCTCTGAACAACTCAACCATTTGTGAGGCACGTCTATTCCCTGTGTTGTTGTTTGTCCGGCATATGGTTATAGTTTGTATTCCCTTTCCATATCCGAAGTGTCACAATGTTGAATTGGTAGTCATCATTTGTCCTAACCCTGTAAATTTTAGCTTTCACCCTTCACTTGCAAATTGACTACAACTATGAAGTGAGTATAGTCTTGAAAGTTTGGTCTGACTAATAATAAATAGAACCCTATATATGTATTTGGTTGATGTACCGCCAATGAGGTGACTGCTACTTGTTATGATTGTTACTTAAATGATTTGTAGAGCATGTCTTAGCCTTGTAACACTTACAGTAGATAGATGACAGTCTGAGTTGTATTATTGGTATCTGGTCATTTACAAGTGATTATATTGTCTATTGGATGTTGTTGATGATCAGGTAAAGACCTAGAAAGGGTATGAGTATACACCCTAGATGGATTTGGACTCTCCGAGTCTAGTGAGATAGCTTATTTTCAGTTCCGGGCACTGACAGAAATGGTCAGGCTCATTTTACCCTTCTGATGCAGTTTTGCTTCACAGGATGATGCGTCTGAGCAGGGAGATGTTTTTATTGGATCTCCTATCGCGCTGTATGGGGCAAAGGGGGTGCAACCACTTGATTGTACCATAGTACCCCCATCCCAGAGAGCCTGGTGGCCTCAGTTGGACAATGCAAGCACCCTAGGAGGTTGTTTTGGCAGGTTTACATTTCCCAAGACAGATTAAAAAATGATTAAACAGCTATTGAAGAAATCGATTTGGGCTACCGAGGCAAGGAAATGACATGGGATGAGTCATGATGATGAGTGTGATGTCCTTCGTACCTTCTCCAGCAGTTGCAGCACCTGATTGGGCCCACACCTATTTTTGGGGCATTTTTATACTATTTTCTGGAGCTTTTGGGAGGCTCACGATTTCCTCAAGGAGGCACAAAGTCAAAAAATTAAAATATTATTTTATTTTATTGTGCCTTGTGGACACCCAGAGGGAGTTAGTTAACACTCCATAGACCCACCATGTGCTTCATTTATTTCTTGTTGAGTGGGGTACCCTCTTTTTGGGTGATCTAGTCCACTTTGGTGCTTTATGGTTATATTGATCCATGTATTGTATGTTGAGCTCATCTCAACCATTGATTAGAACATTTATATCTTTTAATCTTAGCCACTCGTTTTGAAAGTGGTTAGGATTTTGGTTCTCTCGTTCCTATTTAAAGGAGAGAGCTTTTCATTTGTAAGGGGTCTTTGGCTTTTGGATTTGATTAATAGAAAAACTTTCTTGTGGATATTTTTTGGATCTCCTTTGCATCTGGTGTTCTTAGATGGTGATTGGAAAGTCTTCTGCTTCCTAGCATTCGGGAAATTTGTGTGAGATCTATATTTTTTCGGGATCATTGTCTTGTCTACAAGAGGGCGACTTCATCTTGGGCGTTTTTGCTGGGGATCCTCAACTCGCTTGGATTGGCTTTGTCTTGTATCAGGGGGTTTTCATTAGCTTCATTGAGATCTATGATTACATCTTGTTACTTTTCTGAAGATCTTGTTTTTCTTTCATGATACGGCATATCTAATATTGTTGACGTTTGCTTGTGCAGGAGAGAGGGCGCATTGGTCACTTAGGCAAAACGTTGATCTTAGAACTCACTCAAGTCTTCTCAAATTGATCAGGATAACAGGGATCATCATCATCAAGGCATCTACAAGGAGTTCTAGGTAAGATCTACAGGTTGGTCCCTTTCTTCCAAATCTCAATCCATTGTACCTGCTTTTCTTCATTTTACTGAAAAATCCATAATAATAAAAAAACCAAAAAACCAAACCGCTCGATCTCTGGACAAACCACTACTGGGTTTTGTAGATCGAGCCTCCCTCTCACCAATTCACCCCTAATGCTGATCTGAAAGTGGTTGGTTTTCCCTAGATCTAGAAAACTGTCTGCTCAAACCCCAATGCTCCTCATGAAATTTTGACTTTTTCCGGGATTTGATTTTTCTGGCAAAATTCCTTCTTGGGTTTGTAGATCGGGTCCTCCTCTCTCCAAATCACCTTCAACGCTAAGCTAGATGCTGATAGGTGACCCTAGATCTAAGAAACTGTCTTCCAGGATCCTAGCGCTCCTCATCATTTTTCTGACTTTTTCCTAGATTTGATTTTTTCGGCATTTTTCCAACTTGGGTTTGTAGATCAGGTCATCCTCATTCCATTTCTTCTCCAACGCTGAGCTGGTGGCCTCCAGCTTGTCCTAGATCTGAGGGTCTACCCTTTTTAAACCCTAGCGCTAGCCACCTTGCTGCTAGTTTCTCCCATAAACTGACTTCTCCGGCCAAAGTACCTTTATGGGTCTGTAGATCGAGGCATCTCCCAAGTGGGTCTCTCCCAACGCTGGGCAGATAGTGACTCCATTGCCCTAGAAACTACAAGGCACCGATCTCCAACCCTAGCGCTAGCCCCTCTTTGGCCTCTTTTCCTTGCAATCTGATTTTCCCCTAATGACTCGGGTACTTTGATATTGTCATATCTATCATCAAGTTTACCATCGGTACTAGATAGCCCCAATCATGTCCTTGCCCTCCCTGCATTGGTTACGTTTCCCAAGGCAGCAGATATCTTCACCAGTTGCTAGTACCTCAACCCTAGATCTAGTATTTACCCCATATGTCACCTATCTTCCACTTTGGATTAATCCTTATACGTCTAAAGCCCTCATCCAAATCCCTGGAACACCTAGTGACACCCTCCATAGATCTAAGGTCTCCAATTACCTTACACCTTACGTACCTCAAGTCCATTTGATCTGATCTAGTGTCTAGGTTTGATCTCTCCTGTCGGGAGTAGATCTGGGTCTCCCCATTGTTGTCTTGGGCTAAGATAGCGTAAAGCGAAGACTGCCTCGATTGGCGTGACAATCATCCATTTGGGAGTCAAGGCAATCTTGGTTCCACCTCCTTAGTTGCTTGTCCCTCTACCATCCATCCTGGATCCACCTCACAAAGGCAACTACAAAGTTGGTGACAACAGTATGAAACCTAGATACTTCGGATAGTGTAGCAATAACTCCCTCTAGTGCTTCTCCCTGAAGTGACTCCTCTACTGCCCTCAATTTCTCTATTGTTTCTTGTTCGGATTCCTCCCCTTCACTGTCTGAATAGACCTCTATATAGTCGGCCTTCGCCTTCCCTGGGCACCTGTGGCCTGGAACCCATGGTTCTAGACAAGTGAAACACAATTTTTTCCTTCTCAAATATTTCCCCGTGTCATCGTCCAACCAATTTTTCTTTGGCCATTCCTGTTGAAAAGGTTTTTTGACTTTGTCTTTTACTGGGAAGTTTGTTTTAGGTGGAAACCTGTTCTTCGGAACTGAATCTTGTAGATCTTTGGCTCTGCTAATCGCATCCTGCAGAGTGGATGGTTTGTAGGTTTTCGGTGTTCACCCACCCCCGCAAAGGTTCTATTAAAGCCTCTGAAAAAAACATAATCAATCTGCTCTCCAACACATCTGTTACCATAACAGCGATCGTCTAAAACTCTAAGATGAAGGCCTTGGCACTACCTGTATGTTTGAGTTGAGCTAACTCTCTAAAGTGTATCTCCGGGTCCTTTCTGTCAAACCGCTTCATGAGCCTCTGTGTGAATTCACTGTAGGAACTGATGGTGTTGTGACCCAATGTCATTAGCCCATGGTACCACCACTCATGAGCCTCTCCATCCAGATGTAAGGTAGGCAATTTAATGACATCTATCTCCATCATAAGGTTGAGTTGGAAGCAAGTATCCAACTTCTGGACCCATATCCTCGTTGAACCTCCAAGAGTCCCGTCAAAGTTAGGAATGGTCAATCTGCCCAAGGTTTTCTGTAACTCATAATTCTAGGTAAATCCTCTGTTAAATTTTCTTGGCCAGTTCCTACTTTTCATATTGCAGAAGTCTGAGACTAACATTGTTGCATGGAACTCATCTCCCAAATCCCTGTACTCCTGTAAGTAAGCTCCAAATGGTTCACTAAGTTCTACTGGCATGACTGGTCCTGCTACTGCATCTGCCAGGAAATGAGGCATAGTAGGTCTACTGGAAGGTTTTTATATATATGGGGTGTGTTTTGCATATTAGCGTAAGCATGCTTCCCACTACTACTGGTGGACCCTCTATCTACTTGTGAAAGAGGTATACTGCTATGAGCCAGTTTTGGCTTCAGAGCCAATCTGTTTATTGCATGCAATACTTCCTTCTGTCCCTTGGCTAGGTCATTCAATGCATTCACCAAGCTACGAAATTCCAACCTATCTTCCTCTTCTCCTGTTCCTTTCCCTCTGTCAGAGTGTATACCTATTGGGTCCATGTCTGAGTTGGTATCTTCTAACTAGATATCCTTAAATTCCTGCTCCTCATTGTACCTACTCTTTCTTCTTCTATAGGTTACAAAAGTACCTTCTCGTGTATTCATTTGCTTCTTATGTTCAAGCCCACAGCTGGCAAGGAACATGCTCTGATACCACTATAATATCCCAAATACTGATATTCTAATGCTTTACTATTATAGGGTTTTAGTACACTCAAGTGGGTACAAAATTACTAAATTAAATGTGCATGCAAAGTGTTGTGCCAAAGGCCCTAAAATATAGCCGAGCTGGAGAGAAAGTAGGGCAAGATTCTCCGAAGAAGATATACACTTACCATTGATAAACTTGCTGATAGTCCTCAAGAAATATGATGCATGCAAGTGTGCCGAGATAAAATGTTGCTATCCTAAGATTGATGCCCAACTCACATGTGTCCCCTCTTCTAGATGAATGTGACGTTTTTGGTGAAGGAGATGTCTGATGCAGTTGAGACTTTGCCGGAATGGTGGTCTCTTCTTCCCGAAGAGAACGACCGGTGCATGCAAAGGATCAGATCTTTCCAAGACCCCTAGCGAATTGATCAACCTTCTGGATGCTCACACCCCCTGCCTCACGAATCTGCTGATAACTGCTCTGGATGAGCAAACTGGGAACTGATAATCACTCAATGCAGTGGAGTGACCAGCTGATATGTGGAAGATAAACTAGGATTCAAAGACCCAGTGAATACTTTTGGGGTTTTCCAGCTATTCCCCCAGCTGCACACATGAACCTACAAACAAATTTCATGTGGATGTTGAATCATTGGATACGAATAAATAAGATGAATGTTGATGATAGACCTAGATGGCCTACCCTGAAAGAGACTATGGCAGATAGTTTCATTGTTGAACCCTCGTTAGTTGAAGACACCGTCTTCAACCCCAACTGTTGTTGCTGCACTCATTGCTGTTGCACTCACTGCTGTTGCTCAAAAACTCCAAATCAACAATAATAATCATAGATAGCCTCTTTGGTCCAATAACCCTTCTTAAATAGAATAGCATGTACTTTTAGGATTTGCATGTCACTTTTAGGGTTTATGTTTCACTTTTGCATGCATGCAATTCTAATTTCATGTTGACTTTAAGCTTAAAGAAATAAGGCTTTCTTTATCAAACTGATGACTTTAATACTGAATGAGTAGGCCGATCTGTTCTAAGTATTAAATGTCCTCAGTCAATTCCCTTTTATGCAGTACCCGCTTGAACCTGTGGGAATTAATTAGGTTAGCGGGTGTTTTGGTGCTTAATTAGAAGAGGACATTACACATGGGGTTATCCATATCTAGCAATTCAATACAATTGAATCCCTAAGAAACGAACCAGAATTTGACCTTTGAAAGGGGAGAGGATTGATGCTCAAAGTCAACGCTTTGTTATCTGCTATTTCTACCACATCTCCACCCAACCTCACAAATCTCACACTTCAAACTATGAGATCTAAGCAACGGGCGTCGTTGTAGCATCGAACACTTATTATGGATCAAACGATTCGAGTGGAGAGTGGAGCAATATTTATATGGCTTTGAGCAATCTTTAAATCTTGAACTATTTATCATGAGCACCTTGTTCTTGTTGCAATGAGATTTCTATTCTTATGATTGCAGAGGTTATCTTGTTCCTACTTGTCTCTAACGTTCCTATATGGAAGCATTAACATTTTCAAGGCATTCATCTCTTGCATATTAACCTCATACTAATAAGAAATGCACCTATGCTTCAGATTAGTTGCTTGATGACTAAATTTTCATATATTTAAGTGAAATCTTTGGCTCACTCTTTATATGTTGTGGTTGACACTTAATGTGTAAAAGTAACTTTATTTTCCTTAATGAGCAAGTTAATCTTGTATTTGATCATATTTTGTTGTCATTCCTTTATATGATGTTTGCTAACCTTTGGTATACAAGCATTTTCATTTCTGTATGAGCAATTTTGTTTTATGATCTTTATATGCTTTAATCTTGAAAGTTTAAGTAATGAAGCACCATCTTCTACTGTTAAAGTCATGATGTTCATCTGTATGATATCATTTTCGATGTATAGACCATTGGGGTCTTGTTTCTTCAATGTTTGAGGTCTTCTACAGATATTTATATTGCACCTTGATTGGAAGAATGTCTGCTATCCGCATGTGTATTGGCCATCTGGGTTTATTTGTACATTGTTGTGGTGTTCTTAGCCACATGTTCTATTGTATCGGTCGTCAGAAGGTATCTATACACTGGTGTGGATGTTATATCAGAGTTCTTCAGCCATCATGTATGGTTGTGATGATTCTTGTGGTGATCTGAGCATCTTGCGATTGGATTACGTCACATGTTCTCAGCATTTTATTGTTGGGTCTTTCATTGTACAACCTGGTTCGTGTGCACTTTCATGATTCAGTGAGAAGCGGTTGTTCATTGTCAAATTCCATCAACCGAAGTGTTCTTCTTTTTCAGCTTTGGTTCTTCTGGAAGTTGTCATCAAGGGGGAGCAGTAATGACTCCTTCCTTCCTTAGTGTTAGTGTGGGCCCTTCTCCCATCCATTATTAAGGGGGAGTGTTGGAATATATTATATTCCTTGGAAGGTAATAATGTCTTTGTATTATGTCGAAAGTTGTCTACAATCTTATGTAAAAGAGTAATACATTTAACCCATAGTTATATGGTGGTGTATTTACTTGTGTAGAGTATTTGTCCATGGTATTGTATTAAGAGATGTTATTTTGGAGAATTATATTATATCACATGCAATATGTGAGAGTAATTCATTCTCATCTCTTAATATATAATAGAGTCAAGTGAGTCTCTACATAATCATGTATTCTTGATGTAATAGTGGTACTATTGTGACACTACTGTACATCATCAATATTCTTTGGGGTATTTGTGTTTTGCTCTCTTGTAAGATTGGAGAAGACATTCTGGAGATAATAGAAGACTACCTTCCCGTGGATGTAACCCATTAGGGTGAACCACGTATATCGGTGTTCTCTTGTCATTTTCTTTCCTTGTTCTTATCTTTTATGATATGTTGTTAATTGCTTAGATAGGTTAACTAGTTTAGCTTGACTCTACTATTCTAACACTCAAGAACATCCCTTGACCAATTAGGGACTCCTGGACGTCCCTCAACTTACACAATTTAAATTTTAAAAAACAAAAAAGAATAAAATTATAATTAAAAACCTAACCTAAACCTCCGCCTATTCCTCTAACCCGCATCCCCCTCCCATTTTCTCTACTATATCCTGCGTTCCTAACCTACACTCCAACTCACTGCACCCACATAGCCCTATTGTCTACCCATCACTCCAACACTGTAGCACTTGCATAACCTTTTTCTCTATGGTTCTACCCATCACTCTATGCGCCGCTACTTGCTAGGTCTGATCCCGTCTATAGTCCCGTCCACGACTCCCCTATCTATGGCTCATCTTTCTCCAATCCCACGTGTGTCCCTCTCAGCTTGAAGAGCACAGCTCGCGGCCCCCTCTCGAATCTTTGGCTCTTAGCACATGTTCAAAGTTTGATTCATGGCTCAACACATGCTCACACTCACACACTCACAATGATGTTGCCCCCTCTCAACCACAACACGTTGCAAAGCACAGGTATTTCATATTTGATATTTTACTTTTTTTTGGGTATAAATTTCCGCACATGCTATTATAGTTTTATAAAAATATAATTTAGTATTTAGAAATGTCAAATTACAAATATTAATTTATTTGTTATTAAAATTTCAAAATGATTCATCATTCATGTATACAATGTTGTAAATTTTTGTTACTGTTTTGACTTTCAAGTTTTAAGTTATTGTTTAATAGTTAACTTAGAAGTTAGAACTATTAAAAGTTTCCAATGTTAGATCTTAGGGATGTATCTTGAGTCTTTACTATTTCGTTTTGACAATGGACAATAATGATTGGACAATACTTTATATTTTCTTTTGTAATTTGAATTTTATAATTAGTTCTACTTTTTATTTCAATGTAATATATATATATATAAAAAATTGTCGTCCCCAACCTGCCGTCCCCCTAAAAAATTGGGGGTGCGCTCTAGTCGTCCCAGAAACTCGTACCTATGTCCCCTTGTCCCCGAGGCCAGTGCAACATAGGGCATGAATTGTTGGTTATCCATTCATCAACTATGAGTTATCTATTTATCAACTATTAGTTATTTTTTATATTCTTTTTCTTTTTATCTGACATTCTTCTAGTTATTTGCCATGAACTAGTTGGTTATCCATTCATGAGCTATGAGTTATCCATGCATTGCTAGCAGTTATCCATTCAGCTAGCTATCAGTTATTTTTTATATTCCTCTTTTTATAATTGTTTATTTCGAATTTTGAACGACTTCCATAGAATCAATCTCGACAGTACACTTGTCTCGTCCTCGTCCGTAGATGAAAAGGCATAGGCCGTAGTCCACCCCAAATCTCAAATAAAAACGTCTATCGATGTAAATATTATTATACTATCTAACTCAGTAATAAACTTATTTTTTATATTTTGATGCCTTCCCACTTAAAGTATGCTTTTTCCCTAAAAACATTGGTAAAATGATGAGATTCTTAAAATATCTTCTTCTCCCAATATTATAGTTATTAACCTTGGCCAGCGGTCCTGCTACACCTCCAGTTTCCTCTTCACACGACCGACTTGTGGCTATCCTATGGCCCGTGGGTCGTGGCTATTGCCTACAACAGTAGCAACGTGTGTCTGCTAGTGTCCACTCAAACTGCATAGTAACGAGTGCTAAGTGCCCTCTACTCACAAGTCACAGCCCGCACAACAAGCAGCCTTGCACTCGCACAATTCACGATAGGGCTTACCCGCAGGCTACCCAAATCCAAAAAAATGTTTTTATAGAATTCACCACGGACTTCAAACAATTCAAGCCCATTTACGTGGGCCATTTCCTCTTCACGCGGTCATCATGTGGACATGGCTTGAAAATCGGTGGTTTTCAAAGATTAAAATCAATTGTCCAACAAATCCAGTGAATTTCGAATTTGAAGGCGAAAAATCACTGAAGCCGATGAATTAGATTGTAATGTGGTGGCACTGAGTCAACTAGTACAGCAACAACAGTATGGCGCTTAGATGGCACTCAGGTACCAATGGGGCGAAAGCGTTTATTGACTTCAAATGGATATAAACCCAAAAATGTATAAATGTGTAATAATTATAAAAATAATTGATGATTGAATGATGGTCTTTACATTTGAATAGCCACATTATAAATACAATTGGAAAAAGACCTTGTGCCTTCTCATCGAAAGGTTGTCTTTGTTTTTACTTAGATTATGATTAGTCTTTTTATATTATATTTATTATTTATCTTTTAATTTTATTATATACTTCATATTGTGATTACTAGTTATCTATCCCTATCTTTGTTTACGTAAATAACAGTAAGCAATGTTATATTTAGTCTTTTATATTATATTTATTATTTATCTTTTATTTGTATTATATACTTCATATTATGATTACTAGTTATCTACCCCTATATTTATGTATTGAACAGTAAGCAATGTTTTGGCTCAAACTCTAGATAATAATTTTTGTATTAATATTTATCATGCGGATGAGACTCTGGTAGGAGTTTTTCCTTAAGTCACGTCACGATTGGTTGGTGACCCGAATGACCCGAACTGGCCATGAATAAATCCAAGCTTTTCCTCCATCTCATTTTCCCTTCAATCGTTAAAAAGGTGTCTTCTTCTTACAATAAGGACTCATTGTCTTGTGTGCATTGATGAGGGACTCTGTCCATACTTCAATATTTAAAGCATGCCTTGAAGCCAAATTTCCAAAAAGCAAGACACATTAATTTTTGAATTGTTAGCATGCTAACGTTATTTAGCAACTACGCATGGAATGACGGATTTTTAGGAGGTTCTATACGGCACTAAATAAAGGGAAGGGAGGCACCAGGCATTATATGAGGGAACATGTTTCAACTGGGCAAAATCTTGTCAAGGATCATCAACAATGTCATCAAAAAAGTACATGAAACCCCAATGGGCCAAAAACCCGAATGATACATGTCCTCATATTCTACCAAATTTCCAGGAATGAAGTGTAGTTGGAGTCCCCAAGCTTTACCAATGCATGTCTATCACCAGGGCTTATGCGACTCGAAGTATAAATCTAGATACACATCCATTTACAACAACTTTTTGGCATAGTTATATGAGCACAACTTTGATAATCCACACCTAAAATTGCAAATGAAACCATGCAAGTAACAATACCCATCGACAATCAATATTAGGAGCAAAGAAGTTGAATTTGCATTGTAAGATCTACAAAGGATTCGCATGCCCTACCAATGTTCCTACAAACAGTATGGCCCTTCAAGAAATAGCCTATCAAACTGCTCTCCACGATTTCAATGTAGCACACAACAAGAAGCAAAAAAAGGCTTTCCCGCGGTATCCAATTACCATTGGCCTACACAATATTACCAACTCCAAGTATGCTTTGATGGATGATATGGAAATTTAGAGCTTTTATTTAGAACAAATATTCTTCAAAAGACATAAACCCTTTAAAATAATTAAAACTTGTGCTTCCTCACAGGGTGTCAAATGGACTCATAAGCATGCGCCATGCCCAAATGAAGAACACAAGCAAAATGCATCTGATTGCAAACAGGCTTTGGAAAAAGAGAAATTACAAGACAAGGAAAATCTTGGCTCCTTGGCAGAAGGAAAATCTTCTACCCACAATATGACCCATTGAAGTTAGAGACTAGTGGCAAAGGAAATCCAACACTCAACAAACCAAAAGGAGTTAAGGCTATAGATTCGACTAAGGGTGGAAGCAAAATTCCAATCGCTTTACTCAAAGGAAGAACCCAAAGAGTTCCAACCCAAGAAAAGGCCATCCCATTCTTAACTTTGATACATGGGAACAATTTGGACAACCATTATAGGCAAAGGCACAAATGGTAGACAATTCTAGGTGTTGCAACAACTAGGATGGGTAAAGCTGGTGGATCTATCACAACACCAACTATGGAATTTTAGTTTCAACGATTAGGAAGAGTAACGCCCCCTACGATTAAAGAAGACCCATAGGCGGCCCTAGACAATTTCACCCATGAGAAAGGAGTGTGTTAAAGAGGAAGACACGTAAGAAAAAACGGACAAGTACCAACGAGGTTGTAGTTGAAACAACCTATGTAGCATGGGTAACCGTACCTGAGGGTATGGTACACGTACCCGTATTGGATATCCATACCCACATACCAGATACCACATACCCATGTACCCTACCATACTTAAAACTTGACCGAAGTACCCAAGATGTTTGTTATGGATTCAAGGGACGTTGATTGTAGGGGATGAGATGCCCCTATTTTGGGGACGCCCAAGGACCAGTATTACGGTGTACCCCTGTTTTGAGGACGCTTGGGGACCAATTTGGTACACACCTAGCCAGTTTTGAACAAGTGACATTAAGTCAGTGATATCAAATGGTAATATTAAATTCTTAAAGTAAAAGGATAGAAAAAGAAAGATAAGGAGTTACTTAAATTATTAACATTACCGTTAATTGTTGTAGGATGTTTGAGAGTGGTTCCAACTTCATTGGACTTCATATGCGAAAAGCAGAATTTTTAGAACCCATTCAGAATTCAAAAAACTTGACAGTTTTTAGGATTTTAGGATTGCAACTTTTCCACTGGATTCTATCATGTATGACGGTATGGGATTGGCATTTAATCAAGCACATCAACCTCTCTATGCACCTTGATGTTGGTGGTGCTTATTGTTGAACTCTTGTCATGACCTTAACAAAAATGTACCCTTCACTCAAGCAAAATCACTCATTAAGCATGGGAAGCTTTTTCTACCTTAATTCTACACTTGGATTAGGAAGTTTCATCAAAATTGTAGGGTGTTGACTAATGTCCTTGGAGGACCAGCTTCGAGATTCAAGGTAGAGGCAATGACTAGAGCCTAGGGGAGGGGCACAGGGTGCTATTGATAAACAAGATCCCAATATAGGCAAGGATTTTGATATGTAATCATTTGTTGTAACATGAAGTTTTTCGGACTCTATAGGCCATTTAGCCTCTTTGTTTACGTATTTTGGATCAGATATGGATTGCTCTTGTTGTTGTAGTAGTTGTGTGAGGCTCATCCTCACAAGTCGACCCTGAAAGAGAACACAAGTCAGCCCAAAAAAGAGACAAAACAAGTCAAGTCGGCCCCAAATTAAAAATGACAAGCCAGCCCCAAATGAAAAATTATATTGTTGGCGACTTACACTATAAATAGGAGGTGCCTCACTTCATTTTCATATCAAGCAACTCAAGCAAGTTCGCTCAAGTGAGGAGATAAGTTCGCTACAGCTAGGAGAAGACTGATTTTGGGGTTCTCCAGTCTTGGAGAGGTTTCTCTTTGCTTTCTTGGGTTTATGCTACTATCATATGGATGTACATCTTTCTTTGGACAATTCTTCTCTACTGGAAGAACGAGCTTAGGGGTGACATTATTTTGTCTATGGTTAGGAGATAATCTTTGATCATCAAGGTTAAACGAGCTCCACACATTGTTTTTGTGCTTTGACATTCTTCTAGTGTTCTTGGTTTTGCAATTATCAAATTCTAACAGCACTTGATGTTTCTTTAGTTGTATGCACCCTTTCTATATACATGAGAAACTTTGCTTATTTGTGTTTAACGGTTTGGATTCATATGAATGTACAAAGAAAATGATTTAAATTTCATATGTATTATAATTTATAAATTTATAATTATAGAAAATTTAAATATATATAATATATAAATATAGTACCCCGACATACCCAAGTCCCCTATTTCAAAAATGGTGTCCCCACCCGTACACCCATCCCCGTACCAAGTTTCCTAGCAACTTAAGAAACAAATAAATCCGGCATAGTTGATGTAGACATAATGCATGCTATAGCAG
This sequence comes from Pseudotsuga menziesii, assembly GCA_001517045.1. Taxonomy (NCBI): domain Eukaryota; kingdom Viridiplantae; phylum Streptophyta; class Pinopsida; order Pinales; family Pinaceae; genus Pseudotsuga; species Pseudotsuga menziesii. Next base: position 488,674 of record LPNX010539183.1, on the reverse strand, counting down.
CAGCCATTGCTACAGTGGTTGTTGCCCAGATAACAAAAACTAAAGTTAGTGAAATGGCAGCTCCAGTTAATTCAAGACCTTCAAATCATTATAAATGTTTGCCGAGAGCTTTTCAAGACATCTGAACCTCAAACACATCTTTTGACTATGACACAAACTAATCCCACCTAACTATCAATTAATAACACTCACCAGCTTCTCTTCATTAATACAGCTGCAACTGCAGAAACCTTGACTTGAACATAGCCTTCTGGAGTATTAGCATGTGCCATTGCATACTGCAGACAGTACCTACACTCCAAAATATTCGAGGGTTAGACTTTCATTTTTTAGTTTCATCAAAAGTAGACAGGAATGCTATGGCAATCGCGATCCAGGCAACAAGAATTCCATATTTCATAAGATAACCTTATCACAAAAGTAGCTACCAAGAAGCTTATAATTATAAAACATATCACTCATTCTGTCAAACTGTGATCAATCCAATGCATTACATACATCCGCAAACCACTCTTCTCATTGACTGAAAGAAACCCCCACTCTCGTAAGGCTGCTTCTTGAATTGCTGCCGCTGCTTGAAACCGTGCATTAGCCATCTGTGAATGCTCTGCAATGCAAAATGATGAACTAAATTGATAAATATTTAATCGACAATAACATCAGAATAACAAAAAAAAATCTCCCTACACTGAATTCTATGATCCATATAGTTATCGCAATAATAATGCAGCCGAAAGGGGATAAAGTATTCTTCAAAGATTTATTCATTTCTTACTAGACAAGGCTATCAAAGCATCATCTATCTAGATCCCATCAAAGCATTTGATTCCAACATAATGCTTAATAATTTGGAATAACTTAGAAACCAGCTGGCCTAACTAAAAAAAATAAAAAATGGAGTCCTGATTTGGAGGTATGTAAACTACAAGAGATGTCGATATATTAAACAAGAAGAAGACTTGCTTTCTTTAACCCGTCATTTCATTCATGATTCTTCCCTTTTTGGCAAATAACAGGTCGATCAAAGGAGAACATCCATTTGCAGTCAAATATCTACAAGATATACACCTGTCTGATGAAAAGAAATCCACCACATCTCAACAATTCATATTACAGAACTGTCTAAAACAAGGGAACTAGAATGATGGAGTGAAAATAAGAATATAGGCCATCAATAGCGCAAGGGAAACAATGACAATATACATCATCCAGAAGTCAGCTTGCCATGGGACTTTCGTTCATACTTGCCATTTCAACATAGGACAATTCTAGGATTTGACATGGCTCTGCATTCAATTATATGGAAGATGTATGGGATATAATGCAAGCTACATCCTGTTCATTAATTCACACGCATTGACTAATCACATGTACAAATAACTATATATAACATATTCAAGTAACAATAATTCAGAAATCTGAGGTGTCCAACTCTCTCAAACTAACTTACCTAACAATGGCAATCATAACATCATAGATGCAGCTAAGAAGTGAAATGAATTTCAACGTCAAGATAATCAACTTGCAAGAAATGAAGACTGGTCTTAAAGTAATTGCAATCCTCACAGGTGATTAAACTTCTACCATCAGCACATTCTTGCACTCCTTTGACACATTCTCAGACTTAAAAAAAGACCTCAGATGAACCATGAACCATGAAATGAACAAAGTTCATTTACAGAATATCCAATGGAAAAAGGACAATAGGTTAAAATCCATATAGGACAAGTATTTAATAATATGTTACAATGCCACTTATACCATTCACTAGTCAGAATGGTTGATAAGTCATGTCCCTTGATTAGGTCATGTCTTTTAGTTATAATGTGTCTTATTATTATTATTATTACTACTACATTGTGATGTTTCATACATGTATATTTATGTTCATTACATTGCCTACCCCTTTAAGATGCTTTGTCCTCAGAATTTTATGGAAGAACTTATGTCTACCCTTGTTTGTAATGTATTCTCATGATTCTGTTCTCTTGAAGTTGTGTGATGGTTGACAATACGAAACAATATGAGTTGCAAAGCGTTGAGCAGAATTGTCTTATTGTGAAAAGGTCAGACCACGCTAATTCAATTTCTATAGAACTGTGTGGAGATGACTTCTGTGATTTGGTAAATGATAAGAGTCCACACCTGAGCTTCTCTTCAATATAATAGGATCTTCACTTAGCTTATCCAATTAATTCCCTCTCTAGTTAGTTCACTGAATAATACACTGAATTTTATAATTTGGATGATGATAAGGCATCCTTGTATCTTAGTTACACCAACGGGTGTGTATATTTTATAATTTGGGGTGGACTAGCAAGTATGTTTTTCCTATATTGCAGGAGGATAAGACATGTACTGTCAAGATTGATTTTATGGGCGTCGTTCCAAATTCGGAAAAAAAAACAATTATAAAAAAAAAGAATAGTTGATGCATGTATAACTTGTAGTTGATGCATGGATAACGAGCAGTTAGTGATAGAAGAACGCGGGTAATAACAGGTAGCTGAGGCATAGACAATGGGTGATTACAACTACGCTAACTCGTTCATGGCACTTAACTTGTGGCCTATCAATGTTCACCGACCACAAGTTAAGTGGTTGTGCTCGTTATGGAAACCTCATCTTTTGGTATCTCTAGTGATAAGATTTCAATATAACCTTCTTTCTGATTTTTTATGTCGATAGAATCTATATCGGTTCTGTTGATGTTTTCTCCAGTATGCAGCATCGGGCAAACATTCATTATGAATGCGGCTTGGTGTAATCTATTCTATGATAGAGAACTATTGTTGAATTGACAAGATCTAAGAAGTGGCTAAGACTTCTTAGTGGGTCTATTCAACATTAGGACTCTATGAATGAATAGACCGACATACGGGGAGAAGAATAACATCATCATCGTGGAGAACTTTTCTTAAGAAAGATGGAAAATCCAATAATAAATGGTCAACAAGTGAATTAACAATAAAGTGGTCAAACAAGTAAGTCGGCCCTGAAGATAAAGCGAAAAGTAAAGATAAACAGTGCAAGTCGGCCCAAAAGTGAAATTCAAGAGATTTAAAATGTATAAATAAGCAGCTGAACATTCCATTTTGACACATCACAATAACACATCATCCTCTCTCTCTAGTGCGCAATTTTAGCTAGGCATAGTGAAAGATCAAGGAGCAAAATTTTGGGATTACTTATCATCTCTAGAAGTTCGTCCTCTTCCTACGGTTTCTTGTTAAGAAGTGTGCACCCTCTATGCCACTAGGTTCACTCTATGTAGCTAGTAATGTTTTGCATGCCCTTGTGAATTAGGGTTCTTCATGTTATGATTGTTGTACTCTTATTATTAGAAAGATCTTCTTAAGAAAAGTTGTTGGGTTTTCTCCCTATTGGGTTTCCCAGAATAAAAACTCTTGTGTCTCTTGTGCATGGTTATCTTTCAGTGATCCGTGTTTTATTTTCATTGCAAGTGAATGCTGAAATTTTCAATCTGTAATTATGCAATGATAAAAGTGGGATGATAATCATTAGGACATAATTTTCAAGATTTTAAAATTGCACTGCTAAGTTATAAAATTCAACAGGTTCCTTTCCCCAGGGTCTAGATTTTTACATATGATAACTTCTCTATTTCAACAAGTTCGGTCATTATTTCTTTATTGACCACTAATTGTTTGTTGACAAGTTGATCTAACTATTCCTGTTGTGTTTTCTTTTCATCCTTCAACTTCTTGATTTGTGCAAGCAAACATTGATTATAATTCCTTCGGTCAGAAAGTTCTTCATCACTTTCTGACTAGTCAAATTTGTTTTTAAGATCTTGATTCTCCGGTTTCTCATCTTTTAACCTTTTGATTTGTTTAAGCAACCTCTTATTAAAGTTCCTTCGACGAGAACTTTCTTCATCTTTTTTGATAATTTCTTCTCGAGATTTTGATTCTCCTATTTTAATTTATGATTACATTGATTCGTATACTCTGACTTACAGATTAGTGCGAATAGTTTTCGACTATGATCATTTAGGTGAGAAATTTCTTCATCATTTTCTAATAGTCTTGTTGATTTTCCTCTTTAGATCTTGAAACTATGAACCTTTTGTTGTAATTTTGCTTAATTTTTTTATATAATGAACTTCATTATTGAGGTGCATGTTTTCTCCCCTGTATTCTTTTAACTCACTTGAAAAATCTAGACATAACGTTTTAAAGTAATTATGTATGTTCTCGTCCATTGTTAACTCCATGTGTACTATATGTGTGTTCTTGTAATGGTACTTTTAATATTAAGATGATGTAGAATGATCCCAAAAATTATCTCAAGGATTAAGCTTAATTCCACTCAAGCCCCTCCCTCTTGGAGTTTCAACTTTATACTTATACCTTTTATTTATTTTTTATAAATACCCCTATATATTATCCAACTTACTTCATCTATGATAATTATTTATGTAGCAAGGGTACCTGTACCCTTGGGTACTCGTAAGGTAGGTCTACTGTCGTACCCCATACTGGCTTCACGTACCTGAGACCTAAGTCACAGGGTTCGCCGAACCTAATCCTTAAGGTTCGAGGTTCGACGAACCTCTAAAAAAAATTGAAATTCGTTCAGGTTCACCGAACCTGAAAGACAAACCTAATGTCGAACCTAAAGCTAAACCCGAACCTCGTCGAACCTGAATCTGAAGGCGAACCTAATGTCGAACCTAAAAGCAAACCTGAAGACAAATTTTTTTTGAGGTTCGATTTTTTACTACAAAAAAATTGAAATTAAAAATTTAAAAAAAAAACACAATACCAATAAATTAAATATTGTCTATACATTGAATGCTCTCTATTTATTTATGTTGTCTATGAATTAAATGCTCTCTATCTATTTATGTCGTCTATAAATAAAATGTTGTCTAAAAATTAAATGCTCTTGATTTATTTATGTTGTCTATAGATTAAATGCTCTCTATTTACTTATGTTGTCTATAGATTAAATGCTCTCTGTTATTTGAAATATCATACCTGTAATCTACATAAGAACACACCAAACAACAAGTAAGAACATAGATTTACCCCTAAGAACAAACTACTGTTGTGGGAAGCATGTAAATCCGTTGTTAAACCACAAAAACCTACTCTTAAAAGCACAAATCTGTGAGCAGAAATGTCATAAACAACAAGTATATACGATGAAATTATGAATAGTAACCTAAGTGCTTTGAAGCCTATGGGCTATGGAGTATAGAAAATTAGTTAAGGGGGAGTATATGAAGAAAGTTTATATATATATAGTCGAACCTATTGTTGAACCTCATCTGAACCTCATCAGAAAATTCGAACCTGAACCGAACCTAATCCTTGCCATACCCGAACCCGAACCTTGTGATTTAGCCCGAGACACCATTATGAAAAAGGGGTACTTATAGGGGAAATGGTATGTCGTACCCAATGTTTGGGTACTCTGAGGGTACGACCGACTCAGTAAAATGCAATCCATTGGGGAAAATGTAATTACCTCCAACCAAATCTGAACTAATTTTTTGCTAACTGCGTATGGAGTCTAGCTCAGGACTTATGTCAAACACTTTGCAACACTGTTCAAATTCTATTGAATATTGTCCAAATCTGGTAGACTGATTTTGCATTGATTTATAATGTATGCGTAAATGGTTTTGTGTTCAGCACTCATGGAACATAATTTGACTACCAAATGTGCACATAAAAAATATACATATGTATTTAAACTGGGAAATACACCCACATCAACCCAGGAATATATTTGGCAATTTGCAATTTTTTATTGCTTGTAACAATAGTACAAATAGGTGTTTAAAATAATATTTCAAGTGTACCTTCAATTCTGAGTTTGACTATTTGTTACAGTTGCCTGTTACAATGGTTTATCCAATGTTCCACAGGGACTTGCACCCCAAGGTAGGGAGCTCGCCCCCCAAGGTCGGGAGCTCGCTCCCCTCGCTCCCCACACCCCAAGGGCTTGGGGGCTCCTTCCAAAACGTTTCCCCTCGTTCCCAATTTGGCGAAACTTGGGGAAACGCAGGGGGCAGCTCGTCCCCTTGTTTTGAAGCACGCACAGATGAAGTTGGGGGCTCCTAGGTGCTCCAGTAGTAATGGTAATGTTAAATTCTTAAAGTAAAAGTGGTATTTTCTTTATCTTTCATTTTCTATCTTTTTACTTAAATTTTTAACATTACCATTAATTGTTTAGGGATGTTAGAGATTGGTTCCAACCTCATCAAAGTTCATATGCAAAAAGTAGAATTTTAGATCCCATTTAGAATTCAACAGACTTAACAGTTTTCAGGATTTCAGGATTGCAACATTTCCACTGGAGTTTATCATGTATGAAGTTAAGGGATTGTCATTTAATCAAGAACATCAACCTCTCTATGTACCTTGATGTTGGTGGTGTTGATTGAACTCCTCTATCATGACCTTAATCAAAATGTACCCTTTAGTCAAGCAAAATCACTTATTAAGCATGATTTTTTCCTAATTGTACCTTATTTTAATGCTTGGTTTAGGAAGTTTCATCAAAATTGTAGGGTGTTGAGTAATGTCCTTCGAGGATCAACTTCGAGATTCAAGGTAGAGGCAAGGGCTAAATGCCTTGAGGAGGTGGGCTAGGGTGCTATTAATGAATAGGATCCCAATATAGGATTAATAGTTCACTCTTGCATAATTGTATGTTGGACTTGAAATCCTCAAATAATGTGATGCCCTATGGAATCATGTAGAAATAGGGTCCTGTAATATCCCAAATCCCGATATTTTGTAATTCTATGCAAATTTACTGAAACAGCCGGGCATGCAAACTGCCATGCAAAAATTCCCTATTTTATAGCTAAAATTAGGGTTAGGGTTTGTGGGATAGAATGTAACACTTACCACTGATAAGCTGGTTGGAATGCTCCTGAGAGAATATGCATGCATCAAGAGCTGAATTGGAGATGACCTGGTACCTTCTGCCTCCGGTGATACCCCAGCAGCACGAACCCAAAATCAGCTAAGGGTGACGTTTTCAATGAAGGAGGTGTCCGATGAAGCTGAGAATTTGCAGGATTGATAGTCTTCCGGTGCCGAAGAGAATGCTGACACATGCGAAAGTTCTAAGGTCTCTAGGAAGGCTAGCGAATTGATCTTGAGGTTTAGCTGCTCACACCCCCTAATCTCGAAATTGCTGATAACTGCTCAAGATAAGCAAGACCGGATCTGATAATCACCGGGGACTGGAGTATGATACCGATGATGAAAATGGTGCCTGGGTTTCGAAGGTAAACCAAGATCTGAAGACCTAGCGAATGATTTGGGATTTCCAGCTGAAAAACCCCTTACGGCTGCACACGTGCCCCTGCAAACAATCTCTGATAGATACTAGATAACTGTGAATAAATTGAAGAGCGGATGGTGAACCTGGATGGCTTACCCTGGATGAGACTAGGGCAGATATCTCACTGTCGAAACCCCATTAGTTGAAGACGTCGTCTCCAACCCCAACTGCTATGACCGCACGCTGTGCTACTACTCGAGAGCTCCAAAATCAATAATCATCAAAAGTAAAGTCTCCATTCACTTTATCTTCCTTTTATAACTTTCAACTGCGAAAACCCTAACTTTTGACCTAATTATGTCATTTTAATTTCCAATTTGCAATTGACTTGCACGCATGCGCATGGAGACTTAAATGGGTGCATGCATCATTAAATAATGCTTAGATGTCATGCATGTCGGTGGCCTTTGGCCCCGGTGGCCCTCTTTGACCTAATGGTGATATCATATTGATGCCCTAGATTTTTTGTAGATGGCATCAGCCTTCAGTTGATTCCCTAACTGTCAGTAACCGCTCAAACACACAGGAATCACATAGGTTAGTTGTTTTGGTCCTCAATGCCTAATCAGATGAGGACATTACAGTCCTCCCCGCTTGAAATTGCTTGTCCTCAAGTAACTGCAAACTGGGATGCTGCAATACCTATTCACCTTCCCATGTGGCATCCTCCCACGGTAGTTCTTTCCATTGAACCAAGTATTCCCTAATTACCCGGTTCCTGAGTTTCCTTTCTCTAGTCTACATGATCCGTTTAGGAATCAGTATCAGTAGGCCTTCATCATCTAAAGGAGGTAATTCTGTTGATGGAGCAATGTGTTTCCCAATAGTCTTTTTCAGGTTGGACACATGGAATACATTGTGAATTTTGCTTTCCTGTAGTGGTTCTAGTTCATATGCCACCTCTCCCACCTTCCTGATTATTCTATAGGGTCCATAGAAGCGAGGTTTTAACTTTTCCACTCATTTCTTCTTAAGTGAAGACTGTCTGTAAAGTTGGAGCCTTAAGTATACCAAATCTCCTACCTCAAAGCTCCGCTCAACCTTGTGTCTGTCTGCATACAACTTCTGCTGATTCTGGGTTGTCTGTAAGTTTTCCTTCAAGATTTTAAGAATATCCTGACTGTCCTGTATCCAATCCTTTGCCTTAGGAGCCCTACTGTCTCCGAATGCTAAATCTGCATCGTCCAAGGCCTCGTAGCCATATAATGCCTTAAAAGGTGTCATCCTAATAGACATGTGATAGGTAGTATTGTAGCAGTACTCCCCTAAGTGTAGCCATTTAATCCAGGTTCATTCATGCCCTGTTACGTAGTTCCTCAGATATCCTTCAATCCATTTGTTGACAATTTCAGTTTGTCCATCGCTCTGGGATGATAACTCATGCTGGTAGCCAGTTCAGTCCCCACTAATCTGAATAGTTCCTGCCAGAAGGAACTTGTGAATCTACTATCCCGATCACTGGCAATGGTCTTAGGTAACCCGTGTAACTTGAAGACCTCCCTGAAGAATAACTCAACTACTTGAGCTGCAGAGTAATCAGATGATATAGAAAAGAAATGTGCAAACTTGGTCAGTCTATCAACTACAACATATAAACAATCCCTCCCTTGGACCTTGGGCAACCCTGTAATGAAGTCCATGGAGACACTTTCCCACTTTTGTTCTGGAATTGGTAGTGGTCGAAGCAACCCTGCTGAATGGATGTTCTCAATCTTGTTCTGCTGACATATGCTACATTCCCGTACGTGCTGCATAACTTCCCCTTTGAGGCCCTTCCATGAGAACCTCTCTCGGATCTGTCTATAGGTCTTCAAGAAACCTTAATGTCCTAATAATGGAGAGTCACGTGTTGCCTGTATAATCTTTTTCCTCAAAGTTGATTCTGGGACGAGGTATATCATGTTCTTGTAATAGATGATGTCATCAACAATCCTGTACATGTCATCCTGAATTTGTCTATCCAATAATTCGCAAGCGAATTTATTTTTGGAGTATTCTACTAAAAGAAGTGCCCTCCAATCTGTGGATATACTCATGAGAGATAGTGAGGCGGGTCGCTTGGATAATGCATCAGCTACTACATTATTCTTACATTTTACAAACTCGATCTCGAAATCGTAGGCTTGTACTTTGCTGACCCATTTCTGTTGGCGCTCATTCAGTTCCTTCTGCTCCAAGAAATACTTGAGGCTGTTATGATCTGTTTTGATTTTGAACTTACTGCCCACCAGGTACTGTCTGAACTTCATGAGAGCATGTAAGATGGCTAGCATTTCTTTGTCATATATGGAGTAGTGGCGCTCGTAGTTCTTCAGTTTACGGCTCTCAAATGCAATAGGGTGATGATTTTGCATCAATACTGCTCCTAGCCCTTCCCTTGAGGCATCACATTCTACTACAAATGGTTGTGAGTAGTCCGGTAATGCTAAAACTGGACAAGAACTCATAATGACTTTCATCTCCTCGAAAGTTTTCTGTGCTAGTTCTGTCCAGGTGAATGCTCCCTTCTTTGTGAGATCTGTGAGGGGTGCTGCAAATTGGGAGAATCCTTTAACATACCTTCGGTAATAAGTGCACAGACCTAAGAAGCCTCTCAATTCTGTGACTGTTTTTGGCGTGGGCCAATCTCTAATAGCTCGGATTTTCTCCATGTCAACCTATACTCATTTTTCACTGATTATGTGCCCTAGATACAGCATTTCCTTCATGCCAAATTCACAGTTGGACATTTTCACGTAAAGCGATTGTTCTTCTAGAATGCCCAGTACTTCGTCCAAGTGTTTCAGATGCTCCTCCCATGTTTTGCTGTAAATCAAGATGTCATCAAAGAATACTAGCAAAAACTTACGTAGCTGAACTCTGAAGGTATGGTTCATGCACGACTGAAAAGTGACTGGAGCATTGGTAAGTCCAAAAGGCATGACCAAAACCCCATAGTGACCATAGTGACAACGGAAAGCTATTTTGGAGATGTCTTGGTCCCTTACTTGGATCTGATGGTACCTCAAGCGAAGATCAATCTTGGAAAAGTATTTGGCACCTCGTAGTTCGTCCATCAGTTCATCAATTCTAGGGATGGGATACATGTTTTTAATGGTCTTTTTGTTGAGTGCTCGATAGTCGATGCACATTCGTAGTGTACCATCCTTCTTCTTGACCAAGACCACTGAAGATGCGAAGGGGCTAGAACTGGGCCGAATGTATCCAAGCTCCAGCAATTCTTTGATTGTTTTCTCGATCTCATCCTTGTATCTTTTGGGATGCCGATAAGGAGTGGTGATGATTGCCTGTGTCCCCTCTAGCTCAATGATGTGTTCAAAGCCTCAGTCTGGCGATCTGCCTGATGGAAGGTCCTGAAATACCTTTTTGTGCTTCTGTAACAAGGCCTGAATGTCACTTGGGTGTTTCCTAAAGGTGACAAAACATTCTGCAGCCCATTCTATATCATCCTGTCTGAGTACTACCTCCATTCTCTATGACAAGACCGGTTTTGGGGGATAAGTGTTCATGCCCCTCAAAACTACCCGTTTTCCGTCTGGACCCTGGAATTCCATTTCCATTGCCCAGTAGTCTGTAGTATATTTCCCTATTGAATAAAGCCACTAAACACCCAATACTACATGAGTATCTGATACATCTACTACATAAAATGAATCTGTCATCTAATAGTTACCTAATGTGACATTCAATTTTGGAATCCAATAGTTGCACTCCATGCTAGAGTTCCCGGCTACTGCTACAGTGAATCCTTTGAACTTCTCGGTCTGAATGCCTCTCTTGGCTACCCAAGCGGAGTCAATGAAATTGTGGGTTGCTCCCCATCAATCAATACTCCTACTCTGTGACCCTGTACTACTCCTCTGACCCTGAGAGTATGGAATCTTGGTACTCCAAATAATGTAGTAATGACTCCCTCTGGTGTATCACCCTGGAGTGATTCTTCCTCAAGTGCCCGTAGTTCTTTTGTGGCTTCCTGCTCATAATCCTCCTTATCACTGTCCGAAAACACTTTGATGTAGTGAGCCTTTGCCTTCCCCGCACACCTGTGTCCTAGCACCCATGGTTCCTGACAAGTGAAACATAGTTTCTTTCGCCTTAAGTATTTTCTAATGTCCTCGTCTAACCCCGTTTTCTTGGGAACATCCTGCTGGAAAGGTTTCTTGTCCTTGTCCCTAACAGGAAAGTTGGTTTTGAGAGGGAACCTATTCTTTGGGACTGAATCTTGTAGATCTCTGGCTCTGCTAATGGCATCCTGCAGAGTGGGGGGTTTGTAGGCTTTCACCCATCCCCGTAGTGGCTCTATTAGGGCCTCAATGAATAACATAGTCAACCTGCTCTCTGACACATCTGTTACCATGACTGCTATCCTCTGGAATTCTGAGATGAAGGCTTCTGCACTACCTGTCTGTTTGAGTTGATCCAACTCCCTGAAATGTATCTCTAGATCCTTCATGTCAAACCTCTCCATGAGCTTCTGAGTGAACTCACCGTCGGAGTGTATGGTGTTGTGACCCAATGTCACCAATCCGTGGTACCACCACTCATGAGCCTCTCCGTCCAGGTGGAGTGTATGGTCTTCTGCAACTCATAGTTGTGATTGAATCCCTTGTTGAAAATCCTGGGCCTATTCCTACTCTTCATGTTGCAAAAATCCGAAAAGGACATGGCGACATGAAACTCATCCCCTAAGTCCCTGTATTCCTGCAAATAAGCCCCAAAAGGTTCACTAGGCTCTACCTGCATGACTGGACCTCCTACTGCATCTGCCAAGAAGTGAGGCATAGTAGGCCTGTTGGAAGGTTTGCTATATATGTGCGGTGTATTTTGTATATTGGTGTACACAACCTTTCCACTGTTGCTTGTAGACTCTCGATCTACCAGTGAGGGAGGTGTACTGTTGTTAGCTATTTATGGTTTCACTGATAATCTGTTAATTGCATTGAGTACATCTTTTTGCCCTTTGGCTAAGTCTTGCAATGCAGATACTAAGTTGCGAAACTCCATCCTCTCCTCATCTTCTCCCATTCCCTTTCCTCTATCAGAGTGTATACCTGTTTGTTCCATGTTTGAGTTGATATCCTCTAGTTGGATATCCTCAAAGTCCCCTGTGTATCTACTCCTTCTTTTCCTATAAGTTACAAAAGGGTCTTCTTCTATATTCATCTATTTCTCATTTCTTAAGCCCACAGCTGGCCAAGAAGATAGCTCTGATACCATTGTAATATCTCAAATCCCGATATTTTCTAATTCTATGCAAATTTACTGAAATAGCCGAGCATGCAAACTGCCATGCAAAAATTCCCTATTTTATAGCTAAAATTAGGGTTAGGGTTTGTAGGATAGAATGTAACACTTACCACTGATAAGCTGGCTGGAATGCTCCTGAGAGAATATGCATGCATCAAGAGCTGAATTGGAGATGACCTGGTACCCTCTGCCTCCGGTGATACCCTAGCAGCACGAACCCAAAATCAGCTAAGGGTGACATTTTCAGTGAAGGAGTTGTCCGATAAAGCTGAGAATTTGCAGGATTGATAGTCTTCCCGTGCCGGAGAGAATGCCTGACACATGCGAAAGTTTTGAGGTCTCTAGGTAGGCTAGCGAATTGATCTAGAAGTTTAGCTGCTCACGCCCCCTGATCCCGAAATTGCTGATAACTGCTCAGGATGAGCAAGACTGGGTCTGATAATCACCGGGTACTGGAGTATGATACCAATGATGAGAATGGTGCCTGGGTTTCGAAGGTAAGCTGAGATCTGAAGACCCAGCGAATGATTTGGGATTTCCAACTGAAAAACCCCTTACGGCTGCACACGTGCCCCTGCAAACAATCTCTAATGGATACTGGATAACTGTGAAAAAATTGAAGAGCAGATGGTGAACTTGGATGGCTTACCCTGGATGAGACTAGGGCAGATATCTCACTATCGAAACTCCGTTAGTTGAAGACGCCGTCTCCAACCCCAATTGTTGTGGCCGCACGCTGTGCTGCTACTCGAGAGCTCCAAAATCAATAATCATCAAAAGTAAAGTCTCCATTTACTTTATCTTCCTTTTATAACTTTCAACTGCGAAAACCCTAACTTTTGACCTAATTAGGTCACTTTAATTTCTAATTTGCAGTTGGCTTGCATGCATGCGCATGGAGACTTAAATGGGTGCATGCATCATTAAATAATGCTTAGATGTCATGCATGTCGATGGCCTTTGGCCCCAGTGGCCCTCTTTGACCTAATGGTGATATCATATTGATGCCCTAGATTTTCTGTAGATCGCATCAATCTTCAGTTGATTCCCTAACTGTCAGTAACCGCTCGAACCCACAGGAATTACATAGGTTAGCGGTTTTGGTTCTCAATGCCTAATTAAATGAGGACATTACAGGTCCTCTGGTCACATTTCCCCATTACAACATTTATGCTATGGATTTACACAATGTTGAAGCGTGTTGAATCATTGAAGAATTAGACTATATTTACAGGGAGCAACTTAAACTAAATTTATACAGGAGATTTTTAATATTATTATAATTTTTATGACCTCAACGTCCACCCGTCCCCCCAAAAGTTTCCTAAAATTTGGGGGTGGTCTCCACACGTCCCCAACGTACATTTCCCCACTCCCACGCTCCCACGTCCAGGAAACTTGGGGGAACATTGGGTTTATCAACTTTTATGTAACTTCCAGTCTTCCAATTGATATCTACCGAGTCTATGATGTATCAAATTTTCAATGTAAATGTTCATTGTCCAAATAATCATTGCATCTATAATTATGAGTTATGATTCATAATTTATGAAAAAATCTGAAATATGCATGAATGATCTCACTGTGACATTTTTCTTTAATATATATAATATAGTGCCGCCGATGTAGCCAAGTACACTGTTTCAAAAAGTGGCGTCCCCATACAACTTAGATAATTAGTGTAGTAATTGTAAAGGCTTAAAAATATATTCCAATAATCGTTTTCCCTTTCAATATTTTGCCCCTTGGCAAGCTTGAAATACCCTTTATATGTGATTTTTTATAAAATTATCTACACGTAAGGGACTATGATTTATATCTCCCCAACTGATAACATATGATAGTAAACAACCCCTTTATATTTACCAAAAAATGGTATTAGTTTTGTACTTTGATTTGTTTTTAAGATACTTATGTCATCAAAAGTCCCACCTTATGATTAATTAAACCTTAAAACTCTATTGCTCTTAAATCAAAGGCCCGTTGTTTATTATTTTGGAGAGTCGCGACTGTTGTTTTCACCAATACGTCACCCATTCCGTTTGACCTTATTCCCACAGCAGCGACGCTTGCATAGGAATTCTTAAATTGACGACGATAAGTCTGTACTGGAGTAACAGTCATATATTGTTAGGGTCGCGACAACTAGGTGGTTCTTTTGATCACGTTCGAACTGCAATATTTTTGTTTCATCACTTGATAACAGTCGTCCAGGTGATTGAAAACCCAATCCTCAACAAAAATCCCTTCCGTCCTCGACAAATAATCCTTGACGTACTCAGGGAGTGAATAGACCTGATGGTTGACCGGCAGCTAAATTAAATTTTGGTTTTCCCCTGACAACCTAAACAACGCTGACAGTGCTACTTTTATCTGTTTAGCCACAATTCTGGTGTGGCTGTAGTGGCCAGCTCCAGACCGGCGAACTTGGGTGGCTTTAAACCTTCCAAAGCTTCCAATAACTCATGTGGAAGTTCCGCAGTGATGTTGACAACAATTATGTTTGTGTCTGGACTGTCGACAGCCTAATCTCCTTGCACAATCCCTATTTGGTGGCAGATGTTAGCCAAGCAGTGTAACTCACTAAATCTATTCAAATGTTTCTCTTCCCTCCCGACAGCAGCAGTAAGTGATACGGTTGGACGACAGCTTTGGAGGGAACTTCATAAAAAAATTCTTCAAGCAACTATATATATATATATATACACATATATGAATTGAGTTATTGGCAGCCAAACAATCTTCTCTCTATCTTTGTAATTTTCCTCTTCCTCTTCGGCATTCTAGTTATGTTCTTCAAATTGCAGTAGAGATAATATTTATTTTAGCAAAGATTCTATTTCCTGTTTTTTTAATGTAAGGCAGATTGATTTTTGTTTTCACTCAAATTTTTGTAAATGACCAAGGGCCTGATGTGGTCAAAGACTAAAAAAAATTGAGAAACTCTGAATAAGCTGGCCAAAAACCAAATAAGACATCGTATACCAAATGAAATGAAAATATAAACAATGTTCATTCCCTGGATATCCAATGTAAAAAGGACAACAGGTTAAAAACCATAAAGCGCAAGTTTTTAATAATTGAATAATTAATAAAATAGATGATGGAATGAGGAGTACTTATAGCGATTACCAGCCACAATGGTTAGTATGTGTCACTTTTTATATATATATATATATATATATATTACAAGACCAAACTCGGTGTTCCATTAATTATTTAATGCTGAAAAGAGTCAAATTGTTTCTAGGAGGCTGAGTTGATGAAGAGAACTTCAAGAACATTTTGCTAAAACACCATGTTGTGTCCCTCTAAGGTAGATTGAACTTGTGAAATCATATCAGATTTTATTTAAATTGAAACTAAAGTTTAAGTACAAAGTTCAAAAATCTGCAAGATGTAGAACAGTTGGTGGTGGGGTACGGTTAAGACATCTCCTAAGCTGAAAGGTCGCCGGTTCTAATCCTGTCGGATACCAAAAAATCCAACCATGTTAAGGGTTGGTGCGGTCCAAGCCGGCTGCGATCCCCAGGTGATTTTGACGGCTTAGATGCCCCTGGTTCGTGGTTACTTAGCCAATAGCAACCCTGCTAGTCAGGGAGTTCCTCCACTTTGCCAACAAAAAAAAATACAAAGTTCAAATTAAAAAACATGGAGAGAAAAAAAAAGACATGGAAAGAAAAAAAAACACAATAATAATGAATCATGAAATGGTTAAAAAAAGGCCACAATAACAATGAATCATGAAACTCTCTATGCTTGTCTGCATCTATGTGGACCCACAACTTACCTATTGTACTCTAGTGGTACTCACATATTATCTAAATGTCACATGCATAATTATGAAATGAACCAATGTAGTTCATAAACTGAATATCCACAATAAATAGGATAACATAAAAGAATGCATATGGATTAAAATATTGTATTGAATAAGAGTAGATGATGGATGATTTACAATGACCTTTATATAATATATACACATTCATTGATCACGTTGGTTGAATGGGCATGTCCCTTGTCTTACTTTCATTAATTATTATTATTATGTTCATTACTTAGAAATACTTTGTCTTCAAAGCATATTTATGGAAGGGACTTTATCTCTTGTTCTAGCTCGTGATGCCTTCTCATGACCCTCACTTTGTGTAGCTATGATAGTTGATGATACAAGACAATATGAGATACGAAGAGTTTAGCATAATTGTCTTACTATAACTGGATCAAACCACCATAATTAAATTTTATGCAAAATTGTGCGGCCATGACTTCTCTTGTTTGGAAAATGATAAGACTCCACACTTGAACTTCTCTTCAATGTAATAGGATCTTCACTTAACTTCTCATATTGATTTTGCCTTTGGTTAGTTTGTTAAATAATATGATTTCTATAATTAAGTTGATGATAAAGCATCCTTGTATCTTTTGTCTTTCTTTTTAGAATCTGTCTTGTGATACTTATGGTGAGCTATTGATTCATAAGATTCAATATAAGCAGTTTTTGTATTTTCAATATCAATCAGAACTATATTGGTTCCTTTGTCCGAGTTCTATATGACATGTATTTCAAGAGGTTAGGCCATTGTTTCTTTATCAATCACTGATTTCTTGCTAGTAAGCTCCTCTAGCTTTTCTTATTGAGACCTTTTTTCACTTTTTAACATCTTAATTTGTGTGATCAAACTTTGACTATAATTCTTAAGACAAGAAATTTCTTCGTCATATTTAGCAACATCATTGTCAAATTCTTTCCGCATTTTTGACTTCTGACAATCCCGAATAATAACCCTTGAGATATCTTTAAGGTCTTTGTGTGCTACTAAATCTGGCTCCAATGTAGCGTCCTTGAAAGATTTTTTTCTTCTTATAGGAGAATGTCAAAACTTGTTTGTGATTAAGATTAAAGTCCCATGTTTCTATCTAGGCTAAACCTAAAATTATGTCAATAGCATCACTCCCTAAGGATCTAAAAATGAATAGCAATATGAAAGTATAATCTCCAATGTTCAGTTGTACATCATTTATTTCATATTGTTTCTTATCCCAAAAGCCTAACTTTTTATTATATTAAAGGAAAAAATTAAGGGCTAAATTTTACCCATGGTCTAATTTTCCATACTTTTTTTCCCAAAAAAGATTTGATAATTTCAATTGTTTCTATAAACAATTTCCATGAACTCTATAAGATAAGATTATTAGAGTTCCATACTTTTTTTCCAAAAAAGATTTGATATTTTCCATTGTTTCTATAAACAATTTCTATGAACTCTATATGATAAGATTATTTTACTCTAAAAATTGCTGAAATTTTCTAGAATATAAGATTCTAGAAATTTGAATATTTTTACAAATATATCTCCAAACATTTATAATTGTCATTTTAAGAATTAGTAGGATTCACCCAAGTTTAGACACTTTAAGCTACATATGGATCCTTAAAATTTTCCTTGATTATATTTGACTAAAGACTCAATAATTTGTTAACAAAATCCAACGTTTATATAATTATTTCATTTGGTAGAAGCAATAGAAATAATAATATTGTTTCCCGCATTGTCCCTTTCACTCTAACAAACACTGAAACACAATTTTTGAGGTTTTAGGAATTCTTCCATTATTTTCTTTTCATCAAATTTCAGTCAAGAATATTTTGATTGCGAGGGTTATATATTCCATGCTAAATTAGTGGACTCACAAAATACAAAGTAACCACTTCTTCAATTCTGAAAAACCGGTATTTTTTTACTCTAAAAATATGACCTTATCCATTTACTATAATATATAATAACCCTTTTACAATCCGGCTTTCAATGTAGTCTCTTAGATTTAGTACAACGGTACCTTGCACCCTATATTGAAGTCATGAATTTTAATAAATCAAAGGTTTTCACATCCACTTCGAATTCACTCTTTTCTGTGGTAATTATAAACAAGGTACTCGACCGCTTGGTGGCGGGTAAATCCCGGTTAACAAACTTAGACGACTTTCACAATTTTTACTAGGGAACTACGCATCGATTCAATGGTGTAATGGCAACATGTGCTGGCAGCGGCAAGTAATTTTCTTAGAAGGCTATGGCGGCAGCAAGTAAATCTAATTGTTCTTATGTTGTATTCCGGCGGCAAGATGTCATAAGCATTGAACAGTCACTTGATACAGTTTATCTCCTACACCCCTGTCCTCGATACTGGAACAGTTCTCGAAACGTATATATCCTATAGCTCTTTTGCATATGTAATCTTCACAAAATTGGTTGCTATAAAATGGTCGATTAAATTTATATTTCAGAGTGACAGATAAACCTGCTTGCAATATTTTTTTTTAACTTCTGGCAGCTATTGGTTTTCACAAACTTTAATGTATGGTAGCAAACTTCAATTTGCAATGGAATTTTGAACCTCAAATGGCCAAAAGCTAATAGTGGCAGTCAAAGACATGGGAAACAGAGAAATTTTTACAAAATTGACTGTGGTCAAAAGTCGTGTCAGACAAGGTCTGGTAAGAGGTGCAACCAGAGGCCAAAATCCAGCCTCCCAAATGCAACTTTCATACCAAATGAAATGAACCAATCTCTTTCATAAATTGAATATCTAAAATCGATAGGATAAACTAAAAGAATCCATATAGATTAAAATATTGTATTGAATCAAAATAGATAATAGCAGTGTTTTAAAAATCGGTCAACTCAGACTCGGACCCAGTCGAGTTGACCCTCCACTGAGCTGACTCGGCCTTCAAACCGCATCAATGACCAGTTCCATACTGAACCAGCCAAGTTGGTATCCGACTCAGCCGGTTCGGTATCGAACTGGTCAACTCGACCAAGTCCCAACCTAGACTGACCGAGCCGTCTAGAAAAAAAAAATCTGCTTTGTTCAATTACTCAATAGATTTGACAATGCTAAATGGTAATGTTAAATTCGTAAAGTAAAAAGAGAGAAAATGAAAGCATTCTCCTTATCTTTCATTTTCTATCATTTTACATAAATTTATAACATTATCATTAATTGTTTCAAGATGTTTAAGAGTGCTTCCAACCTCATCGAACTTCATACGCAAAAAAGTAGAATTTTAGATCCCATTCATAATTCAACAGACTTAACAGTTTTCAGGATTTCAGAATTGCAAAGTTTCCACCAAATTCTATCATGTACAAGGGTATAGGATTGGCATTTAATCAAGCACATCAACCCCTCTATGTACCTTGATGTTGGTCGTGTTGATTGTTGAACTCCTCTGTCATGACCTTAATAAAAATGTATTCTTCAGTCAAAAAAATCACCATAAGCATGGGAATCTTTTTCTACCATATTTAACAATTGAATTAGGACGTTTCATCAAAATTTTAGGGTGTTGAGTCATTGACAAATGTCCTTGGAAGATCAACTTTGATATATATCCCCATTTCCAAAACATTTGGGAGTCATGTTTCAAATGTGTCCCCGTTTCGAAAACTCATCCATGTTTCCTCGTTTCATGCAACTTAGAATCCAACTCTAAAGCTATAAGATGAACCCTAACCTTGTGCTTCTAGACATTCATCTACTACTACTACTACAGTTGTAGATGACCTTGAGGAGTTCGAGCTTGAGCCAGAGAATGATGCTATTGCCTATGCGATTGCTAGTCATGATTTTAGTTCGACTTCTACTTCTAGCTATGGTGATGAATTTGATGATTAATCATGTTGATCAATGACATATATGATGTATGATGTAGTGGTATCATATCATGTTCTTTGGACTCTGCAAACCATTTAAGCCTCGTTGATTATGTATTTTGTTCCAGAATCTATATATGCATTACACAATACACTTCATGCCATTTTGATACATTCAGCCTTACATGGTATATACATGAGCAGACTTTGTGTTATCATGTAAAATAGCACTTCTCTATCCGAGTACTGACACCCAATGTGCCGGCACACAAGGACAAAATGGATTGAAGTAGCCAAAACACTATAGATGGGCATGACCTTTAATACATCATTCCCTTGCCATCTGAACCTATTTTTTGTATGTCCATTAAGGAGAATACGTGACTATTATCATAGCAACCCGTGTATCATACGTGAGTATTTACATTGCAACTCGCGTATATATTATTAGGGCTTGCACCCACGGGTTTCCTTTAAGCAAGTCGCGTATCATACGTGACCTGCCAATATTAATAGTCGCATATGCCTTAATCCAAATTTAAAAAATATAAACACGATTAGTCGAGGACAATTAGACCCTTAATCATAACTATCCCAACTTCCTCAACCATCTCAACCTTCGTAACCTCTCTCTTTCCTCATGTATAAATAGAGGGTAGGGGTTGAGGCTAATGATTCATGAATTATAGAGCAAAGTTATGCTGGTGGTTTGCCTTTAGATATCTTGGAGAAGCAGAACTCAGTGTCCTTGGTTAGCAGAGGAGCACTTGTCTCAGATGTTGGGTTGTAATCTCACCCCACTTGTTTTTCAATAAAGAGAGTCATTCTTCCAATATTGTGATTTCTAAATTATCTTGATGTTACATTATAAGTATGTTATTTCATTAATCATTCATATAATATATAAGATATTGTAGGAAAGATCTTGTTCTTTGCACGTGATTGGAGATACCCTGGAAGCTATGGAAGCAATTTAGAGAAGAAGAAAAGCTAGGATTGACCGTCATAAATAAGCTATGCCCAATTTCTTTCTATTTCTATTTCAAATTCTAAAATGGATGATTGTCTGCAAGTTAATTTAGTAAGTTGGTAACCCCAGAGACCCTGGGTTATAAGGGTATGTTTTCCTGAACAACAGAACTGGCGATTCCAGTGGGGAGTCCAACCTGTTGTGGGTCCTCTCTTTAGGCTTCCTGACCAGTGTTTGCTATGTCTGATTTGCTGAGTGAGTTGTATTAATTTTACCTTTGATTTCCAGTATTGCACATTTAGAGCATGTCTGGCAGTTGTTTTTCTTTTTGAAAATTTTTGACAACATACACGGGTTTGCCTTGGTAACAGTCGCAGATTTCACTTTGTATACACAAGTTGCCTTGGTAACAGTCGCGTATTTCACTTAGTATAGGCGGGTTGCTTTAGTGACAGTCGCGTATGGTCAGCAACCTGCCTTTATGACAGTCGTGTATTCCTGTAAGTGTGTATGAGTTCAAAAGGCTCTTGCTTGTCCTTGTTTTTGTGATTTCTCAGATGCTTGTGAAGGTTCTATTTTGGCATGATACTGTGTTTTTAGGTCTATACATTTCACGGCTTGCTTGATTAGTCAAGTCTTTGAGTGTTTTTTGTTTGACTTCTTCATTGGTGAATGTGTTAGGTCCTCCTACTTGGCTTTTGGTTTGAGTGTTTGTGTTTTTGGGTCATTGATCAGTCCTTTGAAACATTGATATGCTCTATACTGCTTTGCTAGTGGTCTGAGTTAATCATTCTTTCTGTTTTTTGGATCTATTAGTCTTTGAATCGATAGTTCCGTAAGTGTAGGTTTTGAGCCATTTCTTTATGTTTGGGTGAAGTGTGTCACTGTAGGGTCTGTTTGCATCATTTATTGTTATATGATCAGATTGTTCAAACTCACTCAATTTGCATTTAGTTGCATCATCATTTTTGAATTTTTCGAAAAAAAAAAGACAAAAAGCATTTTTGCCCTTTTTGCATTAGGTTGCATTTAGTTGTTCTTTTCGTTAAAGTCTTGTGGTTTCTTTTTTTGTTAAAAATTTTCATTAGCTTGCATTACAAAGAAAAAGAAAAAAAAAATGGACATTGTAGTTGCATTTACTTTGAAAGTTTTTTTTATACATCATTTGCTTTCTTTCTGCCGAGTCTATAACATCATACAATCTCATTCCGCTACCTTTGACTAATACAGCCCATTAAAAAGAACGATTAATTAAAATTTTACTAGTAAGTTTATTTTTTCTAGGGTCATACATCAACTAGTTCAGGCTAGGTTTTTGGACTAGGGAAGTTTAAACTGTCCAGAAACATTTGACTTCAAACATAGTGGCCTTTCATTAGGTAAATCCTCTTCTACAAGAGACCATCTAGAAAGCTCTTCTCACACAGGAGTTAAGCACGAGGTCGTGTGAGAACTTGGTTGAGGAGCTAAGAAACCGGAATTGTCCTGGAGGCCCCTCGTGTCCCATGGGAACACGATTCGATTTGAATTCGTGACTTTCAGACGAATTGGACACGAAATCGCAGCGTGTCCCGAAAACAGGACACGTAAACGACGGAAAAAGGAAGTCGGGTTTGCTTTAAAACAATTTTTTGCCTTTCTTTTTGTCATTTGCAAGGAAGCAATTGGTTGAGAGTGAGTTGTATGTGCAGGTGGAGGAGTTTTGAAGGGGATTTGAAGGCTGTCCATTGTTCGGAAGCGATTCCAAGTGCATTCCGGTGGATTTGTGGAGAGGATTTCAAGCTCAACCATCACACAAGAAAAAGAATGTCTCAATCAGCTAGGGTAGGAGGTAGGGGGCAAAGGAAATGGAGAAATGCACCATCTAGGGCCTCCCCTCCTATTCCACCAAGCAAAACCGGTTCTCATCCTCCGTCAAGTGCTCCATCGGCTGCTAGTGGAGCTCATTCTATGGCTCCATTTAACCCTATTTTAGCAAAACAACAAGCCCAAGAAAAAAAATACCCTTTGTGGAAGTATGTGACAAGGAAAGATGGGCCCGGGGCAAAGCTTGGTGGGGAAGGCAATGTGTCTTGGAGATGCAATTTTTGCAACCATGAATTCATGAACACATATTTCCGAGTTAAGGGTCATTTGTTGGCCCTTCCTTCTTGTGGGATTTCTTCATGCAAAGCGGTGAGTGTTAACCAAATGAGGGATATGGAAAGAGAGGATCATGTTGGCTTAGAGAAGGTTGCAGCAGCAAGCAAGAAAAAAGAGGATGATCCTCTTCCATTTTTTAGGAAGTCCTCTAGCACCAAGACTCCATTTCCACCTAGCATTCATGGGCGTGGGGATACTTATCAAACAAGAAAGAGGCAATCTACAGGTGGTCCAGTGGATAGGATTTTCCAACAAGAGGCGCAAGAAGAGGTAGACCTTACCATTGCATTTTTCTTCTACCTCAACTTCATCTCATTCAATGTTGCATGGTCACCATTGTATTTTGAGACGGTTCGAACTATCTTGGAACGAGCTCCAAGTGGTTATGTGCCTCCTATTTTGAGACGGTTCGAACTATCTTGGAACAAGCTCCAAGTGGTTATGTGCCTCCTGGTTCAGAGAAGCTTAGAACCACATTGTTGGTTAAAGCAAAGGAGGTAGATAAAATCCTTGAGCCAATTAGAACAACATGGCCCTCATGCGGTGTGAGTATCGTTTTTGATGGATGGACGGAACCCGCACGCCATCCACTCATCAAGTTCATGGTATCTTCCCAAAATGGACCGTTGTTCTTGAAAGCGGTGGATGCTCTTGGGAAATACAAGGATGCACAATTTATGGGTGATTTATTCATCAAAACCATTGAAGAAGTAGGTGTTGATTCGTGTGTACAATGCACAATGCCCCTATTTGCAAGGCTGCCGGCATGATTGTGGAAGCTAAATATCCACAGGTATGTTCATTTTGGACACCTTTCATTTCTAATTTGCTCATTGTTTGAATTTGGTCATTCCAATGTTAGTGTTTTTGAGTCATTGATACATGCTTTTATTGCTCTTACAGGTTTTTTGGACACCTTACATTGTCCATTCCTTGAATTTAGCACTGAAAGCCATTGTTTCGGATGTGACATGGATTGGCAACCTTATTGAGGATGCACGCTATATCCGTAACTTTGTACAAAACCACACAAATGCCCTCACCATCTACAAACAGTACACACAGCTTTCATTTGCTGAAGATTGCAGATACTCGGTTTGCTTCCTCATTCATCATGTTGAAGAGGTTGAGGGAGGTCAAACCCGCTATTGGGTCCATGGTGATTTCAGAGTTTTGGGCTTTTTGGAGAAAGATGGATCAAGCTGCTTCACAAAAGATGAAGGACAGGATGTTAGATGATGGTTGGTGGGACACGGTAGATCTTAGCATTAAGATCGTGGAGCCAATCATTTCTTTGTTGCAGTTTGCAAACACAGACCAACCCATCATAGCAAAGGTTTATGAGGGGTGGGGTTCCATGATTGAGTCCATGAGGTCCATTGTCATGGAGAATGAGTGTCCCGAGTATGGGACATCGGCAGAGAACTTATAGACCATTATTCAGGACATTCTTATCTCTAGGTGGGATAAGAATTGCACACCTTTGCATTGCTTGGCCCACTCCTTAAACCCCAAGTTCTACACTCAAGAGTGGCTCACTGGTGGATCAGGGGCCTCACACAGAGTCCCTCCTCACATAGATGCAGAGATTGCACATGGGAGGAAGATAGCATTTAGATGGCTATTTCAGGATAGCGACATGCTTGAGGAGGCAGAGAAGGGCTTTGTAGATTTTTCCACTGGCACTGGGAGATTTGAAGGCTATGATGTGCTTAGAGATAGGGAGGGTAAGAAACCCTATGCTTGGTGGGCAACTCATGGGGCAACATCCACTATTCTACAGAAGTTAGCCTTGAGGATCATCTCTCAAGTTACATCATCCTCTTGTTGTGAGAGGAATTGGAGCACATATGGGAACTTGTACAATGTGAAGAAGAGCAGGCTTGAGCAGTCCAAGGCAAAGTCAATGGTGTATGTGCACTCCAACCTTCGTCTTATTTACAGGAAGAGGGAGGAGTGGGTGAAGGGAAAGACAAAGATGTGGGATGTCTTTCTTGATGATATGGGTTTGGACAGCAGTACTGAGTTGGCATTAGCCAACATGGATCTTAATGATCCAGCGCTAGAGCCGGTCACTTTTGATGATAGTGATCATATAGAGGGGTCATCCTCCATAGCAGTAGATGCAGATCATCAGATGGGCAAAGAGGAGGAGGAAGGGGACGAGGATGAGGATCAAGGCAGGGGAAATGATGAGTATGTTGATGTTGATTCAGGCATGAAGGAGGACTACTGACATATGGGATTCTCCCATCTTGATCCACCCCTTTTTGTATTTACTATTAGACTTTAGTCTATTTGGCATTTGCCAGTGCCCAGTGGCATTCCGACATATATGTATACATTTTTATTTTGATGACTTAATGAGAAATATGGTTCCGACATGCATCTATGTGTCTCATTGTGATTTATGAATGACAAATGTGTTGTGAATCGTGATTTGTGAATGACAAATGTGTAATCATTAATATGTTTTTATTCTAATTTCTATT
>LPNX010539183.1:353676-462621 GCA_001517045.1 Pseudotsuga menziesii | reverse complement strand
ATATATAAAACGTGTCCTGATTCCGAGGGTCACCGTGTTCGTGTCAGACTCTCGTATTTTCGTGTCCTTCGTGTCCCATGTCCCCGTGTCAGGTGACTTAGTTGAGAAGATAACCCTCCACTTCCCTGTTTGATTGTATACCAGGATTTTTATGTGTTTGGGGATCTTGTCAATACCACCTCTTGGGCCCCGTGCGGTGCCGGTGTTGACAGGGTTTCGGGCTTTGCTACCCTGTCCATGCATAAGGATCAGGCTTGATCCATCTAGTGGGGTGATCACTGGTATTTCTAGTGCACATTTTGCTTCTCCTTACTTTATGTAGCCTGCTCAGAGCGGTCCAAGTGGATCCTCCTCGTTCGTCCAGGGTTTTCCGTGGAATGGGGGGCATATTCCCCCATCCACTCCTTATGTAGGTCCTACCTCTGCATATGTGGGCATGCAGCCTGGAAACACAAATGCTTTTGGTCATAATGTCCAGACACTGTTTGCCCCTTTCACGAGCTCTCTCTTTTCGTTTTTCAGTGAAGGGATACCTGCTCCTGTCTTTCAAACTCCAGTTTCATCTGGAGCAGCCCAAACCACTTATAGTGCACCACAAACAAGTAATCCACTGGCTTTCGAGTGGAATCCTTTTCAGAGTAGTCCAACTACATCATAACCGGCGGCTGGGGGCAACCCCACCTTTTCGTTTGGGAACCAGGGGGCAGGTCCTTCTACATCCCAAACTCCTTATTTTCAGACCCCGGTTAGGCCAAAGCTTCTTTTCCTGGAAACTTTAAACTTGCCAAACTTGTCAAAGTTGATGAATGACCCCGTGCGGAACAGTGCGGCATGGCCACCTGTTCGTATTAAATTACCTTCAGACATTCCTAAGTTTGAAGGCAAAGTTGGCGAAGATCTAGGTGCGCACATCACCACTTTTCACCTTTGGTACTCTTCGATGCCTAAGATACCGAAAGGTGTCTTTAAAAAAGCATTTCATAATCATAATTCTAGGGCTGCTTCTAACTATTTCGTAGTTGAAGATTTGGCTCAAACTCCTTGTGCAATGTCGGCATTAAAGGTGTTACAGAGTTATCCTACTCAACGGGATGCCCTCTTAGCAGCTTTAGATAGCATGGATTCATCGAGCCTGTTGGCGAAGTTTAATCTTTCAGATGTTAAGATCCGCCTGCCGTATCTTGTGGCTTTGTCAATTAATGTGGTCCATGGAGGCAAAACCATTGAACGTACAATTGTTGACGAAGGTGCTTCCACGTGCGTAATGTCATTGTCTTGTTGGAAAGCCTTAGGTTTCCCAGAGCTAGTTCCATCAAACACTTACTGCTTTTGACAAAAGGTCTTTCCGTCCGCATGGTATCTTACCAGCTTTTGAGATAAAATAGGTAGGGAAAGCAGTGGCTTTTGAAGTAGAAGTGATTGATGCTCCATTGGATTATAACTTGCTTTTAGGGATAAGCTGGACTTACGCCATGTGTGCGATTGTCTCAGTCATTCTTCAAGTGGTAGTGTTTCCACACGAAGGGAAGTTGGTTACTATTGACCAACTCAGTTTCACTCAGAAGGGTCGTTTGGAGACTAATGAGTCCATTGTATCTTTGATCAATCAGACTAAACCGGCTAATGAGATCTTGGGGGTTGGAATGTATGCATCTTTGATGGGCACATTTGATATCCTAGCGCCTATTAACTATCTAGGTTCTACGAGTGTAGGGAAGTCTATCACGACGATTGTCGATAGAACTGATCCTTGGGTCCTTCCTTCCAGTCAGAAACCTCAGGTGCCCTTATCTGTAGTGGAAGTGGCTTATCAAGCTATTGTTAATACCACTGCTAATTCTATCGCGACTCCTTCTACAGTCTCAAAGGAGTCGAAAGAAGCTAGTCTGCCCGCTTGGGAGGAGAACTCTTTATATTCATATGACTACTTGGATATGGTTTTTCCTTCGGATGAAGCCATTTTGGAAGCTATGAGTGGGCAAGATAAGATTTGTGAAGAGCTTCACCATAAGTCCTACTTTCTTCCAGAACTAAACAAAATTGAGAACCAAGAGTTCCATGTGAGATTGGCGAAAGATGTTGATTTGTCGATTAATCCTTTACCAAATGAGGGAATATTTGCTGAGGGGAATATGGCAAATATCTTTGTTACCATTCCAATTAACATCTTTGCAAACCCCAATGTCATAAAAAATGTGCATATCGATGCAAACTGCTCTCCAGAGGAGATTGCCATATATACTGCCTTGTTTAAGGAATTTCGCGACGTGTTTGCCTCGTCATATGAGGAGATGCCAGGCATAGATTCATTTATTGTAGAACACGAAATCCAAACTTACCCCTATGCTAAACCTGTTCGACAAAAGCTTCGACCGGTTAATCCGCGAAAAGCGACAGTCGTCAAGGCTGAGGTGGAAAAGTTGTTGAAAGCAGGGTTCATTTACCCAATTGCTCTGACGAAATGGGTATCCAATCCCGTTCCTGATGATAAAAAACAAGGGATCATACGCGTGTGCACTGATTTCCGTGACCTAAATAAAGTGTGTCTCAAGGACAACTATCCCACACCCTTCATTGATCAAATCATTGATGTTTGTGCAAGTAGCAAATTATTTTCATTTATGGATAGATTTTCCAGGTATAATCAAATCCAAATCAAGCCGGAAGACCAGCATAAAATGACTTTTATTTGTCCTTGAGGTACCTTTGCGTACAAGAAAATGCCCTTCGATTTGAAAAATGTCGTAGCTACCTTTCAGCAGGCAATGAACTTTGCCTTCCACGATATCAAGAATATTGTCGAGCCATACATGGATGATCTTCCTGTCCATTCTCGCAACAGGGACCATCCAGATCACCTTCATATGATTTTTGAAAGATGTAGACATAATAAGATACACTTGAATCTCCACAAGTGTGTTTTCTGCGTCAAGTTGGGGAGGTTACTAGGGTTTATCGTGTCAAATAAAGGAATACAGGTGGATCCTTTGAAAGTTGAGGCTATTGTAAATCTGCCACCTCCTCGTTCCATTAGGCAACTTCAGAGCCTGCAAGGGAAATATAATTTCCTTCGGTGTTTTATAGTCAATTATGCCAAGATTACTAAGGGTTTCATGCACTTGCTTAAGCAGGACACCCCGTTTCTATGGGATGAAACCGCACAACTTGCATTCGAGGCATTAAAAAAGGCTTTATTGTCGGCTCATTTATTACGTCCACTAGATTACTCTAAAGATTTTATATTGTATCTGGCTGCGTCAAAGTCGACTATTGGGGTAGTATTGGTTCAAGAGTACCACAAGCTCCAAGAGCATGTTGTCTATTATCTCAGTCGTGCTTTAGCTGGTCCCAAACTCAGGTACTCCCACGTCGAGAAATTAGCATTAGCAGCTGTCTATGTTGTTCAGAGGCTACGTCACTACATTTTACTAAGGACAACCACAGTGGTGGCAGATGTAAATCATTTTCGGTATGTTTTGTCCCAACGCATAATCGAGGGCAAATTCAACAAATGGATAGTCATTCTCCAAGAGTTTGACTTGGATTTCCAATCTGCTAAACCCAAAAAGTCCTTAGTTTTTGTAGAGCTTATCTCAAAATTTCCTACAAAAGAAAATGTAGTGGTGGAGGATGACTCATCCCCATATGAGTATATCTTTCTGATTTCCACCGTTGATCCATGACTTTGAAGTGTCTTGCGTCCTTCTCGAGGGAAGAGCGACGTAAATTGCGTGTGAATGCAAAAAAACTCCCTGATCATCGATGATACTTTATATCGTAGAGGAGTAGATTCTATTTTGCGTTGGTGACTCACCCACGAGGAGGTTGAGCATGTACTAAATGATTCCCATAGCGGAGCATGTGGGGTCATTTATCTAGGTTAGCAATGGCCCAGAAAATTTTACGTGTCGGTTATTTCTGGCCCACGATCTTCAAGGATTGTGTGGAGGTTGTGAAGCGTTGTCATCCGTGCCAGCTCTATACCAGAAAAATGCGATCGCATCCTGCTCCGTTGTTTCTCATCATTGCAATGGGACTCTTCACTGAGTGGGGGCTGGATTACATGACGTACAATCCAGTTTCCGTTGGGGGGCACAAATACATCATTGTCGTTGTAGACTACTTCACAAAGTGGGCAGAGGCAATGCCTACCTTCAAAGCAGACGGTGAAACAGCATCTTACTTCGTGTTTAACCAAATCATTACTCGTTTCGGTATACCAAATGAGATTGTCACTGACCATGGCAGTCACTTTCAGAATAGCATGATGACCGAGCTTACTACTATGCTAGGGTTTAAGCAAAATCACTCATCTTCCCTCTACCCGCAAGCGAATGGACAAGTAGAGGCAATTAACAAAACCTTGAAAACCATTATAAAGCGTACCATTAACGCAAGCCGATCAAATTGGCACATCATGCTATATCCTGCACTTTGGGCGTACTGGAAAAATGTCCAAGACTGCTACTGGTTTTTCACCTTTCGAGCTCGTTCACGGGGTGGAAGCAGTCACACCAGTGGATTGCGAGATTCCATCTCTTAAGGTAGCTATTCATGTACTTCCTAACACTACGAAACTAGAAGAACATTTGTTTCACTTAGAAAATCTGGATGAACGACGCAGAGATGCGTTGACAGCAAACAAGGCTCGCAAGAATAGGGTAAAGAACCAATATGACAAAGCATTTAAGCCAAGGGTTTTTTCTGAAGGGGAACTTATTTTGCTTTGGGATCAAGACAAAGAACCCATGAGGGCAGGAAAACTCAAGTCTATGTGGTTAGGTTCCTACGTCGTGTCAAAGGTTTTGAAAAAGGGAGCATACGAATTGACTGATTATGATGGAAATAAGTTGCCTGAGCCTAAAAATGGGCTCTACCTGAAGAAATACTACGCTTAGGCATGGTGCTTGTTCCTGTAATTTTTATTGTATGTATTTTCATGTACAATAGTTAGCTGGTTAGTGTATCTTATACAGTTTGTTGATTGTTACAGATGTCGGTTGAGCGGTTCATAGGTTTTGCGGATGGTGCTAGCCGCCATACTTGTAACTTGGCTTCAGCCGCATGGGTTATCTATTCACCCTCAGGATAGCTAGTTGCCTCTAATGGCGCTTGCTTATGTCCTGCTACTAATAATGTGGTCAAATAAAGGGCAATTATTGAGTTGTTATGGGATGTTATCCTACATGTAATTACCCGTCTATAAGTCAGACTTAACTCTCAGCTTGTGGTTTCCCAACTCAATGGAGATTATCCGATGTGAAACCCTACTTTGCTACGTCAGTTTTTGCGCATAAGATTACTTGAAAGAAACTTTGAGTATATTTCATTTAATCACATTTCAAGAAATGAAAATACAATTACTGATGCTTATGCGAACTACATATTAGAATGGCACTTAACACACACTTTGTAAAATAAATATAACAGATACATTTGAAACACATGTAAATAACCAGAAAAACATATATATATATATATATATATGTAAAATATGTCCATAGAGATATCGAGTTTTTTATGCATAGATCCTGTCATAACTGTATAAATATACAATAAATATGACCGTAATCCATATGTATGCCTATAGATCTAAGCCTATTCCTCAACCTCCTCGGTTGCGATTGCCTCTTCAGCCTCCCTGTAATGAATAACGGCCCTAGCTACCCTTCTAAGAAGGCGTATCCAGGTCGTCAGAATCCCTACTACAAACTCCCGCATGACAATTGGGATCCGCTCTATCTACATCGTAGGGACCCCTTAGGTTAGCCTGGCCAGCTTCCCCTCAAGAACTCGTAATATACTCTGGTCCCCACCCTGTGTGGGCCGCACAAATGTCTTAGGGTGCCCATCGGGGCGTACATGTCCGACATCTACATTTGAAAAACATTTTAAAATGATCAAAACTCTTATACATGTATATATACATAACTTTATGATTAAAATTCATTAAAAAATCAAATAACATAAAAAGATAAAAATACCTATCTCTCCCCATGCCTCCCCTAGCAGGAGGACAATGTCATTGTCTCCTCGAAAGTCCAATCCGGCGTATGGAAATTGCTCAAGAGCTGGTACTTTCCTTTCCCAACACAAATAGAAATCATCATCATAAACACTTTGGATTGAACCTTCGCCACCTTGACGAAGAAACACGTCTCCCCATCTAGTGAGTCTAGGCTGGCGAGGGGAGGATGATGGTAGTGCCAATGCAGGGCTAATAGCAGGAACTCTCTCAAAGAAGAACGTCACTAAAATGCTTGCACAGTAGATGTTCTTCCTGCGCCCTCTTTTGCAGTCAGAGAGTTGTTTTCTCATGATCGAGATCATACCCGAGCACCAATCAAACACTATACCTTGCATGCATTCCACTACAATCTGCATCTGAGTCCGAGTGGCCAAGTGCAGTGAAGAAGAACCAACAATCCTTACCACTGTGCTTACCATCACTTGTAATGGAAAGCTAGTTATGCAAGCAATTGGGACACATGTCCCCTTCTTCTGTGTACCTAGTGGGCAGTAAGTATCAATGTAGTCCTGAACACTCATAGGGTCACCACCCCTACCAATACCCTCAAGGTTCACGGGCATGCCTCTGTGGGAAAGCCTTGTAATGAAGTAAATGTCCTCTACTGTAATCTCCAAGATCTCTCCTTGTAGATCAAATAGACCAAGGTCATGGTCCCAGTAACTGATAAGAGTCTCTAATAAACGGACATTGCCCCTCATGCCGGAGGTGCAGTAGAATTTCAACAAACCACATTGTTGCAAAGCTTGCAAAGTCGAGGCATCCTGCATTGCCTTTCGATCCTTATCCTCGTGCTCTCTTTTCTTCCACTCTAAAACCATTTTGTACCTGCCCAATGACCATTTTCAACCATTAGAACCCATCAGTGTCTTTTGATTTTGGCCATTTTGCAACTTTTTCTAAGTTGCGCAGAATACGCGAATGTGCTTTCAGCATAGCGCGGGTCATCCACGGGTTGCCTTACAACAACTCGCGTATAAAACGCGTGTACGCGACTGCTATAACAGCATACCCGCGTATGTTGCGTAACCTGTTTAGCGCTTGCACAAAATCATAAAATTTTACACAAAAGTTAAAAATGGAGTGGATAGAAAGAAGGAGAAGGGAGAGATAACCAACCTACAACTTGCGGAATTCGATTCAATCCAGCGGCTTGTCCTCGGTGATCAACTAAAGTCAGAGGTATATACTAAAAATTTGCCTTAGTAATTTTCCAAATGGTATGTCTATTTTTGTTTTTTGAACTATTTATAAAAAATAATTCAAATTTTTGACCCATTTCCTATAGTTTAAAATCAATTTTTAATAAATGGACTAATACCGTGGCTTTTTGCTAACTACAACAAGTCCAAGATCACTAAAAAGTTGTTTTCCGTCACATATAGGGTAGGATTTGGCCATTATTGTTGACGTTGCATCTATACCTTATCCGTCATTAAAACCTAGGATCACTTTTTCATCCATGGACTATGGTGTCAAACCATTTTGACCTCGTATACATCATTGTTCATCTGTGGATAGGGCCTCCTTCTCATGGGTAACCTAGTTTAGAACATTGTATCGTCTTTTGGTACCCATGCCGCAGTTGTGCTAAGTTTGTAGGAGCCTTTTTAGTTGTTTTTCATGACAAAATGAGCCTCATTTTGCATCTTTTTACGAGCTATCCCTGTTCTAAGACTCCCCGCACTTATGGAGTTTTCTTTAGGCCCTAGTCTGACTCCTCAAAACAGACTAGGCTGCCGAGTAAACTTGTTCGTTCATACTCGTTAAGAATAAATGAACGAGCATCCACATTGGTGGTAGTTTATCGCTTTTTCGGACCATGTGGAATATTTACGAAAAATGAGCACTCTCGTTTCTTCAAAATTGAGAAGAGTATCTTCATGCATAGGTTTATCGCTTTTCCAGACATGAGGGACTAAACTTACAGAAAAAGAGCACCCGGTATGAGCTTAGTTTTATCTTTTTCGTACTCTAGACCCAAACATGAAAAAGATCCTGAGCGTACTTTGTCTTTGTCATGCTCACAAAACCTAAAGAACAAAGCATCGAGTTTACTATTGTAAGCCCCATTTCTCATAATCAAATGGATCATTCTGAGTGATCTTGCCTTCCTTCACACTCGTTAAACTCGGGCTACCTGCCGCTTCTAAAGGTACGTTGGTCTGGTATTATTTTACCCATTTTTCGGACCTTGCCGACTAAGAAAAGGTATACCTTAGTCCTCCGGGAACAAAGAGAGTTCTTCTGTGGATTGTTTTATACTTTTCCGGCCTCAGTAGACTAAATTGTACGAAAAAACACCCCCCTAGAGTCTTCTTCGGAGTTTTCAAACTCTCAAAATATGAATACACCCACGAGCATGTACTAGTTTGAGCTCGTAAAATCCACGAATCAGTAACATTATCAAGCATTATTCTCTCCCCTATTCAAGTTTGTAAAAAATGAAGAGAGACTCAAGTTAACTTTCTTGGACTCGTTAAAATTTAACAAGAAAGATAAGGAAGAATTACTCTCTTTGGGTTATAAATAGAGGCAGCATGTCATCCTTGAACAAAACACTCTCTGAACTTTTCGATACTCATGTTTCAGTTTACACTTTCAGCTCGGCTATTACTTTGAGTTTTTACTCTTCCACTTGTCCTTTATACATGGGGAATTTGATCATGTCTCCTACATGACAGATAAGTCTAGTTGTCCTATCTACAAGTCAAAAGCTGCCTTGGGTCATCTCTGTGTCGTGCTCACTATTCAAGGATTGGTATCTTCATCTGATTTTTATCCTGATTCCCATCATTATCCTTTCTGAGAATTACTTGTGTCTACCTTCCTGTATCCAGTTTTTAGTCACTCTTGTGATCTATTAAAGGATTCATTTCCTTCCTTCTCACATCACGATTTCTCATCGGCGTCTCTTGAATATGAAGACGTAGAGTTTTGACGATAGTACCTTATGATTCACTACCATTATTGGTGAACTCCTTTGCTTCAGTTGTCAGCATCACTCATTTACTGACATCCTGTTGAGTTCCTTCCATGTTCGACTTCAACACATCTATTCAAATGGTAGTGATTGTACTGGTTCCTTTGGATTTGGATGAAGACCTTAGGTTCATCTATTTAACCTAAGTTGCGCAAGATTGGGTTATGTTCAACTACACTGCTTCCAACTTTTGAAGACTCGTCATTGTATATTGTGACTTCGATCCACCTTTGTAATATACATGGTCTAGTTACCCATATCATATGATGTAATCAAACATTGTAAAGGAGCTAGTGTTTCGATTTATTGAACATGTCATCCTCGAATATGATTTTCTATATGACTTTGATATGTATTTGTTTCAGGTATCTCCCTGCTACCTTGGTAACTGAGTTCTCCAAGATTAAAAGATTGTAATATATTTCGGCCATCGCTTCCCTCTGACCTCACACATTAGGGGGCATCTGTTATCATGTAAAATGGCACTTCTTCGTCCAAGTACTGACACCCAATGTGTCGACACACAAAAGGACAAAATGGATTGAAGTAGCCAAAACACTATAGATGGGCATGACCTTTAATACATCATTCCCTTGCCAGCTAAACATATTTTTTGTATGGCCATTAAGGAGAATACGCGACTATTATCATAGCAACCCGCGTATCATACGTGAGTATTTACATTGCAACTCGCGTATATATCATTAGGGCTTGCACCCACGGGTTTCCTTTAAGCAAGTCGCGTATCATACGCAACTTGCCAGTATTAATAGTCGCGTATGCCTTAATCCAAATTTAAAAAATATAAACACGATTAGTCGAGGACAGTTGGGCCCTTAATCATAACTATCTCAACTTCCTCAACCATCTCAACCTTCGTAACTTCTCTCTTTCCTCATGTATAAATAGAGGGTAGGGGTTGAGGCTAATGATGTAGATTTTTCTCAAGTTTTCAGCCAACGGTTTCAAGTAAAAATTGTCTCAGTTTATTTCATTTTCAGAAATTAACATGCTGAAAATAAACATGAATTTTTCAGACTTAAAACACTGCTGTAAATTAAATCTTTTACTAACAGAAAGTAAATATTCAGCACGCTATTCAAACACATAGCACTCAGAATTTTCGGCCAATGGCCCTGAAAAAACCCACAAAGGAGAAAACCAGTCAAAGAGAGAGAGAGTTTATTATTTCTTCAAGATAAAAATCAGACATTAATTTTTACAGTAAAAATTCCAACTTATCTCAACCCAGAAATTTGACTAGCGGATTGTCTCGATTTCTGTGCTTTTGCTACCTCGATTTCTGTGCAAACCTTCTCGGTAAACATGCTAAAAATATCAGCAAATTTCATCCCTCAAAAACTGTGCCAACATACCCAGAATCCGTACTGTACGAACAGCAATAAATGTTGTTGTACGGCCTCGAAATCTGTGCCTAAAAAATACAGTCAGCAACCTCAAAAAACATGCCTAACCTTGCCTCGAACTCTGTGCCCAAACTGTCCTCGAAAATTGTGCAAAACCGTACTATACAGTATTCAATAAATGCACCATATAGTTCCTCGAAAAACAAGCCTGCAATAAATGAGTCGTACCTTCACCTCGAAACTCGAGCCAGCAAACAATCACCTCGATTTTCGTGCCCACTAAAAATCACTTCCAATCTAGTCTTGGAATTCGTGCCCTCACTCTCTTCAGCTCTCTCTTCATCAAACTCTCCTCAAGAATGAGTTCATTTTGCCTTTTCCTTGCTTTTTGCTTCTCAACCCTAGGTAGGTGAAGAGATCCCAATNGAAATTAATTGCACATATTTTATTTCTAAAATATTAATTTCACTCACCCACTTAAATTTATCAAAAACTGACTTTAGACATTAAAGTCAAATTAAATGTCACTTGAGTCATTTAATGCAAAGTTCACTTTATTTCCCCATTCACTAAGTGACTAAAGGTTGAAGTCACTTAGCGGAACACTTCCCTAGTTACAAAACTAATAAATGAATCATGAATTATAGAGCAAAGTTATGCTGGTGGTTTGCCTTTAGATATCTTGGAGCATCAGAACTCGGTGTCTTTGGTTAGCAGAGGAGCACTTGTCTTAGATCTCAGATGTTGGGTTGTAATCTCACCTCACTTATTTATCAATAAAGAGTCCTTCCAATATTGTGTCTTTGCACTCTTGTATATTGTGATTTCTGAATTATCTTATTGTTTCATTATAAGTATGTTATTTCATTAATCATTCATATAATATATAAGATATTGCAGGAAAAATCTTGCTCTTTGCAGGTGATTGGAGACACCCTAGAAGTTGTGGAAGCAATTTGAAGAGAAAAAGAAAAGCTAGGATCGACCGTCATAAATAAGGTATGCCCAATTTCTTCCTATTTCTATTTCAAATTCTAAAATGGTTGATTGTCTGCAAGTTAATTTAGAAAGTTGGTAACCCAAAGACCCTAGGTTATAAGGGTGTGTTTTCCTAAACAACACTTTGGATATTTTGTCTCTAATGCTTTGGAATCATGGACTAAAATCTTTCAAATATTGTTTTTCTTAAAATTTAAATATATTATGTGTTTTGGAGTGAACAGAGTCATCAAATTCAAATCCGCCGAGTCATTGCCAATTCATTACCAATTGTGAGTCCGTGTCCAAGTTGACCCTCGACCAATTCCAAGTCTAAGTCCAAGTTTTAAAACATTGGATAATAGATGATTTTGAGCGCATTGGTTGAATGGTCATGTCCCTTAGTTAGGTCACGTGTCATTACATCAATTATTGTCGATTACTATATATACATATCATCCCAATTTGCATTGTTAGCAATTATTGCTCCCTTTTCAATTAATGTTAGTTGAAGTGCTTCAATCAGTTTATCCTTCATATCAATTTGCTTGTGAAGATCAAACACCCAATTATCCAAATCATGTAAGGTGTAATGTAGTTCTTTAATTTCTTGATTGATGTTTTGCAAATGCTTTCCTCCATTGCCCATTTTAGATTTGTAATTGTCACACTCACTTGTATGTGTTTGTGTCACACTTGTTTGTACTCGCTTGCTTGCACTTGTTATCAAAAAAATTAGGGTGTTGGGTACTAATGATCATGCACCCCAAAGTGTGATTTTACAATTATTAGACTTTGATGAAAATGATGTCCTTGTTCGAATCTCAGGCATATCTCTCTTTGACAATTTTGACAATTGATTTTTTACTTTGAAAGGGTTTGCAACTCCACACTTTGTAGAATTTAATGACTCAAATTCAATGAATTTCGATTTGTACAATTCAATAACTTAATTTATTCAATTCATTATTCAATGGTTCAATTTACTTTGAAATGGATTGGTTGAATCTTTAACAATGTTCCATCAAGATTAGAGGAACAAACAACTCTTTATGCCCTCTTTACATGAGATTAGGTACTTGCTTTGTATAATAAGAGCGTTTCAATCAAGTTGCAGTTATAATCACCATGAGTAGTTTTGAAAAAATTGCCAGTGTGAAGATTAAGTGTCAAAACTAGACACAATCAAGCATAGTGTTTCAATCGAGTTGTAGTTATATTCACCATGAGTAGTTTTGAAAAATTAGCCAGTGTGAAGATTAAGTGTCAAAAATAGACACAATCAAGCATCCAATAAATTCTCCATCACACACAAAAACAAAGTGTACCTAAGACCCCCTTATTCTGATTTTGGGACAGATCTAGGTCAAGGAACTATTTCTATTTCATTTTAACATTTATTATGGGTATCCTTGTAATGACAATGGCCAA
The DNA here is from genome assembly GCA_001517045.1 of Pseudotsuga menziesii. Lineage (NCBI taxonomy): Eukaryota > Viridiplantae > Streptophyta > Pinopsida > Pinales > Pinaceae > Pseudotsuga > Pseudotsuga menziesii. The sequence goes on along the minus strand of LPNX010539183.1, from coordinate 449,834 downwards.
ATGCAATTAGAAGCTTTCAATGGTCTTCATATCCCAAGCTTTGTTGCTTTTCCATGCCCCACATTATATTTTGAGAGAAAAATCAATAGATGCGAAAAACTATTCTACAACAAATGTCAATAACCAATAGAGTTCAGTTCTTTATGAGGTCAATGGTGAAATGAACACTTTTACAACCAAAACTTTCACCAACTACAAGCCTTCACTATACATTAACAATACTTTGACAAGGATTTGGCCAAAGTTCAGTTCTCTATGAGGTCAATGGTGAAGTGAACTCTTTTACAAACCTAATCTTTCACCAATTACAAGCCTTCAAGCCCTCCACTATACATTCACAATACTTTGACAAGGATTTGGCCAAAATTTATTACAATGTGATGGTAATATGGGATAAAATAGTGAAGTAAAAACAAATAGTACACCTTCAAGCTGTAGCTCTCATGACAGCTCCTTTCTTTGAAGTTTGATGTTTCCCACACATATTTTAGCATGAATGGAAAAAACAATAAAGACTCATTTCAGTCCTAGTGAGATTATCCATATGGTAGTTGCAAATGGACTGGCTATGCCTTTTCCAATATGGAAGACATGGAGAAAACCCTTGGCCTCTAATCTGGAAAAAAATGAAAACTTTTCACTCCAAAACTTTCACCAATCAAGCAGTCAATTAAAAAATTGTGAGATACCCATTTGAATAATCACTGGGGCGTCCTATCTACAAGTGTTATCTTTAAAAAACATAGAAATGTGCTTTCCACTGGCAGTGTTTGTTTACCATTTTGGGTGGAATTGTTACATCAAGATTTTCTCCTTCAGAGTTGATTTTCTGTCAATCTTTGAAGGCATTTGATAGATATCTGAAAGACCTTTCCAAGGCTATACTGTGTGCTTAATTTGGCTGTGTATATTGGTCATAATCTGTAATTTAGTGATCGCATATTACAATTTTTGGTACTCCTCTGAATCTACTTTCCAACATAACTGAAATCACTGAATATGAACAAATAATGAGAGAAATCTTAATTTTACCCGTACTGACTCAAAAAACAATGAATTGCCTCTTCAGTGATGTCTTCTCCTCAAATTTTGTGCATTTCCAGTGTCGGTTCTCTCTTCCTCATTGTAGCTCTTCTTCAATAGGCCCATCACACTCATATGTCCATCATTCTCATTGCAGCATCATCAACTAGCCACCATAGCTTAAATCTGAATTTACTATTTTGTTTCCTTCACATGTGGGAGATTTACACCTTCGACATAGATCTAAGTAACTTGTCCTTTAATTATGTCCTTCATTATGAGATCTCAGATGCAAACATGTAGAGAAATAATTTCCAAAAATAATTTAGAAAATAATGGCCTATTAAATCAACAAGAAATCAAAACAACTATGACGTTGTAGGCAGCGTGGCTTCTTTGCATGATTGTGGACTCCTCTTGCTTCAAACTTTTGAACACCATTGTATCTCCAACATTCACTCCCTGCTTGTTGAGATAAATTGATTATTAAAGCAAGAGAAACCATTGCCTTTGAGAAGGACCAGTTATTTGAGACCATTAATAAAGTAGGACCATCTACTGCCATGCAATTTATCACAAATGCAATAGCGCTAGTTCCATATCCTTCTAGAGGACTGGCTATGGTAACCTTCATAGTTCACCTCCTGTGATGAATAAGTTTCCAGTGTCCACCACTGCGCACTAAAGCTGTTCCTACTTCTATATTTGTAGTTCATATTTCTACTACTTCCATTCCCTCTTCTTCTTCTGTTCAAGATATTTTACTCCCATTGTAAGTTGAGCAAGATGCTCAAATGTACAACGGGAAAATAGATGTTAGGAATGATTTTGTCGGAAAAAGCACTTGGAATAAAAGAGTATTAATTATACTTTTTTATTTCAATGTCGTATATGCATGAGAATTTATCTAGACATGTCTTCATAGGAGATGTCTAAAAAATCGACGATTTGCACTGGACGGCCATTTTTTTCCTGGAATCCAGCATTTTTATTTTGAAAAATCGGAATGTAACTATGGTTTAATCCCAATTTTCATGGTAGAAATAGATTCAGCACCCTCAAAAAACCCTGGGGCACCCAACATTCCAAAACTTGACAACTGTAACCTGAATTTTTTTAAATTCCAACCGGATTTTATCAAAATTGTGCTGAAAAAATCAACCTATTCCGACCCAAATCGTAGAATTTTTAGACTATGTGTGCCTTCGTATGGCCTTCCTAACTCCTAACAGTCTTCGTGAGTTTAAAAGACATGCAGAAGACAAAGAGGGGGAGTATTCTGTTTATTAATGACTCTTGCCATGGATACTTAGTCCCCTTGACAAGTCCATGATGGGATTATCCTATGTATATGTTCCTGATATATAATAAAGCATTATTACTTTGTTTCTATTTACGATTGTTCCTACACGTGTGTGCAAATTTAGGTGTGCATGCTGTTCTCTTGCTTCCTTCTTCACCCACTTCATGCTCTCTGAGCACTAAGATTGGGGTCTATTATGTTCTGGGAAGGTGCCTAGTTTGGGCATAATTCAAAGTGCAACAATATAAAGCCTAGAAACATTCATTTAAAGCACAAAAATATGCCCCTTTTTTTTTCCTTTGTCTCTCTTTAGAACCAAAATACGCAATATATCAAGAAATACACCAAGCTTATTTAGTAAAGTTTAGTGTATACCAAGAATTAACTGGCATGCTTGGTATGGATGAGGAGATCGTCGGAAATCTAAAAGGGTGGCCTCTGCTGCTGCTGGATTGATATGCATCTGTATACCAGAAAAGAAGAGAACACATGCAACCATCCATGATCAGAAAAGATAACAGTCAATAAAGAGAATATAAACTTTAAAGAGAGTACCAAAACAGGAGCATCTCAGATATATAAATGAATTCAACTGAAATTAAAGCTGGATACTTATTACCTATTTACACGCTATCAATAGTTCGTCATCTTACCAGCATTAGTCAAAATGGAAGATAATCATAGATCTGAAACAAATAAAGACAAACTAAAAACATTGAGAACAACAAAAAAATTATCTCCTTGTGTGTGGGTTCCTTCATGACCTAGTCTGCTTTGCTGACCATGTTTTTTAAAGGCAGAATTTGGTTATATGATCAATGTGTTCTTTTGACTTACATCTTGATTCTCTCATTTAGTAGATTCTCCATGTTCCAATCACAGAAGGTTACAGCGTTAAAACTTCTTCCAGAACCCCTTTTATAGGAGTGGTTAGCCATGATCCAAGAGAGTACAAGCATTCAATGAGTGAATCATCCCATCAATGATCTTAACCACTGAAGGCATTAGCTTGCTGCCTCATTCATCGTGACACCTGGATTCTCTTGGCAAGCATATTTTGGGACATGACTCCCTCCATCTCACCATATTAGAAGCAATTTCAAGCAAATCTTAAACAACCTCAATATGCATTATTTGATAAGATCTTTTTCACCCGTAAGACAGCATGCCTTGTCAAGAAGGTAATGCACATGTCCAGAATCGACAACACCCTAGAAACCCAAACAAGATTCATTGGTTGCCCAGTTCTTTATTTCGGCAGTGTTTGTTTTCAATGTAGCCCATGGCTCTCTTTGCATTATCCCTCTATGGACAAAATATTTTTCAAAATACAAGAGGTTATAGGAAAGTTGGGGTTAATGGTAAGGCCAAGACGCTAACCTTTCAGTTCTTATACTTCTCTCCTATTTTATTTTCTTTATTTAATTGTATGTTTTCATCTCTTTTGTTTCATTCATTTTCTTTTACACTTCCATTGTCTTTTATATTTTGTCTAACCGTCATTAATTGTCAAATTGCACTTAGATACTCAGTCTTACAACCATTGTCTTGGTTCAGATCACTAGGCACTATAAGTTGAATCGTCATCAAGAATTCATGCAAGACCCTTACGAAGGAAGTACCTTACCTTCCCACCAAAAAACACATTATTTGTCCCCTCAAACATGCAATTTTCTCGCTATGGGGGTGTGCAAAATCCTTATGCAATTGTGCCCCACCATCTCCTTTGGCCAAAAAAAAATAACATATTCTAGAGATCTTAAGAATTCCTTGACCCCTCATGTGGTAATGCCACCTTGAACATTTCTATCAGGATCATTGTTAAGACCTTGTAGCACATGTTCATGCTTTTGCACTAGGTTGTGCAAAGTTGATGCCTCACAATGTTATAGTTAGAAGTTGTATCCCAAAACTCTATAAGGAGAATGCCTTTGGTTCTTCCATCAATTACCAAAAACCTTCATTTATGTTCATTGTAAGTATAACAGTTAACTCTTCGTGAGATACTTCAATGTTGCTAGGCCCTTTTGAGATTGACCCTTGAATATGTTGAAGTTTTAGGGTTTTTCACAAAATTGACAAACTTGTACTTTTAATGCAGATTTAAACTATAAAATGATGATAAAGTAAGAGATGCAGCAGTAGTAAAAATCTAATCAATAACAAACATAATTTTCATCTATTTCAACTTTAACACTCCCTTAAGGATCACTATGTTAAAATTAGGGTTTGAAACAAGATGTATAACAGTTGCAGAGTACATAAGCAATAAAACAGTACTATTATAATCATCAACAACAGTACATTAATCTAACTAACAAAACAAATAGAAATAAGTATGAGTTGGACCTTCCTTATACTCAAAAGACTTTCAGATCAGACCTTGTCTCTGAGAGACAAGTCACTAAAAGGAACAAGCCTGGCCCTTACCTAAGGGCATGGACATACCTGAGAGAGAGAGAAAGATAAATTGTTGTAGTCTAGATTTAGACAAGTACAGTAGAAGATACAACAGTGAAGACATCAAGATCAACTTCAAGAGATAAACCAAGACAACCAACAAGTGTCCAACTCAAACATCCCACACACAAAGCAGTGGCCTGAAAATTTTTGAGAACCCCAACCTGGTTTCAGTTTCAGTGCTGCATATGGTTTAATGCCCAAACCCCATCATGCATGTACATTTAAAATTTAAAATTTTGACTGAAATATGAAACACATGAGATTTCGTTTCAACTTTAACTCTGAAAATTTATAGCAGCCCTAATCTCTTACTCAGAAATTTTAAACTCGGGCAACACACATAAAAATAAACACTTAGATTTTTTACCAAAAATTGGTCCAAGAAAAACCACGAAGGGAAAACCTGTATGAGAGAGAATTTTTATTTCTTCAGGCAAAATACAAAATTTAATCACAGCAGTACTTATCTCCCTTCTCAAAATTCGTGTCAATATCTCACTGACAAAACTGTTGTACGACTGCCTTGATTTTCATGTTGTACAGCCCAGCTGTATGGCCTCGATTTCTGTGTTGTACGGTACAGTTTTTCTGCCTTGAAAGATGTGCCCAGCTCTTCGAAATCTGTGTTGTACAAACAACATTGAATGTTGTACTTTCACCTTGAAAATTGAGCCCTGCTGCCTCGAAATTCGTGTTGTTGTATGAACATGTACAGTACAACCTTCTTCTCGAAAACTGTGCTTGCTGTACGGATTTCCTGCCTTGGGAAATGTTCCCTTTGATTTAATCTTCAACCTGTCACTCAGTTTTCTCAAATTTTCTCAAGGGTTTCTTTTTCTCTCTCTCAATCTCTCTTGCTCTCTCTTCTCTCCAAAAACTCTCTCTTTGGAATGTGAACAATGAATTCCATTTGCCTTTCCCAAGCCGTTTTTGTTTGAGTAACTTCGACTTCTAGATCAATGGCTTAGATTAAAAACCAACTAAATGAGATCTAGGGCCCATCTCATTTCCTCATTAAAATTAAAAATCACTTTTAATTAATAAATGAGAATTTAATGCACACCCACATTTAATACTCATAAAGTCACTTTTAAAATATAAACTCAAACTCACATTAAAAAAGTCACTTTATAATAAAGTCATTCTCACCTTTTTAAATAGGCTAGGGAGTAGGCACCACTTATTAAAGTGTTCTTGTCCCCCCCAAGGCATGAGTAAACAAACACTTCCTAGGTAAAAATTCAACATGGCCTACTCAAACAGCACACACATAGGGAAGCGGTCACTCAAACAATCCACACAAGACAGTTACCATCTCAAACAACCCAACACAGGGCAGCAGCCTGCTCAAACAGCCCAAATAGGGAAACGACTTGCTCAAACAGCCCATACAAGGCGACGACTTGCTCTAACAGCCCAATAAGAATAGCAGCCACTCAACACACAGCCCACAACAGCTGACTGCTCAAGTACCAGTCCAACAACCAGCCCACGGCTCAAGTGACAAGTCCATGGTTCAAGTGATAGTCCAAAACCAGCCCACGGATCAAGTGGCGGTCCAAAACCAGCCCACGGTTCAAGTGAAGGATTACAAACAGCCCACAACTCAAGTGAAGGGCCAACAAACAGCCCACGTCACACTCACAAGAGACAGCAGCACCCTTACAAATAGCAAGGGTAACCTCCAACAGCAGTGGCAACCAAACCAAGTAGTGACAGCCCTTAGACAAGGTAGCGACCTTCTCCCAAGCTGCAACAATATCCCCAGGCAGCCTCTAAACAGGCCGTAATTCCTCACAAACAACAACAACAGCCCTAACAGGGCTTAGACAAGGCAGACTGCCCAACAAGAAGAGACCCTAGCAATAGAGAAACCCTCACATAGATGGGGGCACACTTCCTAGCAGCAAAAGAACCTAAAACGTCACCCATAAGGCTGCTATAAAAACCCCAGCTCAGTCACACACAAAATCAGAACTGAAATGTCACTTCAAGATGATCTCATAATGAAGAATTAGAATTGTATTTATAACATCTTACAGACTTCTAGAAGAATCCCCCTTCTAATTCTTCATTGACTTAGGGTTTACTCAAAAAGTCAAGACATCATACAATAAGTAGGGTTTCCAAATACAAAATAAAATTAAAGTTAAATCATCATAACAAAAGGGTCAAGGTACCACACTCAAGAGGGCGCTAGGACCAATAAGGAAACATAAGACCAAGTCAAGTACAAGGTTAACCACAAGTCAACTAGGGGTGTCACAACAAAGTGGGAGGACAACCATTTTACACACAAGACCAAAGTGTATCCACAAGGTGGGAAGACAACCCTTTTACCCACAAGGAGAAGCAATCAAACTTTTATCTTTCTCCCTCAAGGTATGTGATCCACAAGTGTTCCATACAATAACTAGAAGTTTTATCATCACTGTATAAGGAAGGTCCAAAACGGATGATGTGATCCTCTGGTCCTCCTGATTGCTCCTAAGGTCAAATGCCAGTGACTCCAACAAGGGTGGCTAGTCCCTTGAGGAAGCTACTTAGCTCAACCATCTCGAAGACCTAGGAGAGGAGGGCAAACCACATCATCATCTTGGTTAACTTACCAAGATTCACCTAGTTAACTGACCAGGTGTGTCCTAGACCAAGAATCAGCCCGCTCCCATACCAGGATGTCTTTGTCTCGGCCTGCAGGATCTGTTTGGTCTTTATGACCGAACATTGTCTAGTCCCTGACCAGAATACCCTAGAGACAAATAGGGGCCCTAGCCACATGCTAGGGAATTTGCCATGGCATCAACTTGCTTGGTCCTAAACCAAGAACCCCAGTAGATTGCGAGGGGCCCTAGAGTACCTGCTAGGGACTTACTATGCCTGGTTGACTGAACAAGAACCCTAGTTAACAGACTAGGGTTCTATTCAAAGAATGGCTCTCACAGTTGCACTAACTTTATCATAATAGAATCCTAATCAATCCAACTTCGAGTTTATCCATGGATGGCAAGCTACAATTCATTTGTGCACCGAAACTTTTGCGGACAATCAACTATTTAAGTTGTTCATCAATGAGCTCCAACAAATTGAGTCATATAGAAGCTCTCAAGAATTATGCCTATAGTGTGTGAGTGTTGTCAAGAAATGTCTCATTATTCAAGCATTAAAAATTTAATTGAGATCAAGGCCTCTTCTATTAATAAGAACCACTTTTTCCTATAAAGGAAGAACCTACTTTGTAGAAGGATACAAAGGTGATCTAGTTGGCTCAACATGAACAAGGTTGTTATTCCAAGAAGTCCCATTCAAGGATGGTAAAGGAAAGAAACGCAATGGAAGGAAAAGAAAAGAGGACTATTCCACCCAAAGTAATTTTTCTCCTTAAGAGGGTGGAGCTTCATTGCTTAAACCCTAGAAGCTAGAGCCTATTGATCATCAATATTTGAGATTAGATCTATAGCTAAGCTTGAGCAAAGAAAAGATAAAGGAAAATCCATGAAGATCATAGGTAGTATCCAATTGGCCACCCTCGATAGCTGAAACTATTGTCCTTGACATTTAAAAAAATGGATCCATTTGTGTTTTTGTTGACTAAAGACCTAAATGTCACAGCGCTCAAAGACCATTACCATTGCCTTACATTGATGTCATCCTTATGAGCAAAGAGAATAATTTTTGTTATCATTAACAACAAAAACAAGAAATGGTGGAATAAAAAATGAATAGCAGTCTGAAAAATGTATTGAGAAACTTTACTCAAGGCATATTCTAAAGAATAAAACTTTTAAGCACACAAGAATAATTCAGACATGATTAGATACGGACTCATGTAAAGGATATGCTTTTATTACAATGAAGTCATTCAATACAATGGGGTTTATCCCTTTCTATGTTATTTTCAAGTTAGTTGTGCTACCTGTACAACCTAACTACCTTGTTTCATAAAATCTAATTCTCAATTTATTAGTCACTTATATGAACATGACTTTTACATTAGATTATAAACATTACTGAAGCATTATATTTCAACAAAGAATACTTTTATTACAAAGGAAAAACCTGCTTTGTAAAAGAATGCCAAGGTGGTCGAGCTAGCTCAACCTAGACAAGATTGTTATTCCAAGTAGTCCAATTCAAAGTAAAGGAAGAGAAGACAGGACCATTCCACCAAAAGGTTTTTTCTCCTTAGGAGGGTGGAGGTTCAATGCCTAAACCCCAAAAGCTAGAGCCGATTGATTATCAATATTTGATACCAAATCTATAGCTATGCTTGAGCAAAGAAAAGATAAAGAAAAATCCATATGTATTACTCCTAATCTTCCCCTACAATAAAGAGTTGCAAGCTTCGACATTTTCTCAAGGTGGATGAAATCCAATGAGCTAAAGGGCTCAACTAAGTGCCAGGCTCCATTGGATTAAGTTGAAAGATAGGCCTACCAAAGGCTTCTTTAAAGCCCAAGCCACCAAACAGGCCTTTGAAAAGGTCAAAGTCTTTCAATCTATTGAAAAGCATCTCAATGGCACTAAAGCAATTGAAAAGGAGTTTGCGGCCCATTACTATACAATCTTTCAAACTCGACACTTGATGAAGGAAAGGATTGACGTCTTGAATACGTGCCTTGATGTTCTCCCACACAGACTCTCTCCTAAGGAAGAGCGGTTGTGTGAGAAAGAGATGACTTTAGAAGAGTTTATTGATGCATTTTAAAGGAGATGGCAGAGGACAAGTTGCCAAGTGAAAATGGATTCCCATATGAGTTTTATAAGGCCGTGTGGGCTTTCATTGTCCTTGACCTCCTCCAAGTGCACAGAGAAACCTTGACCAACAATCTCTTAGAAAATTCATCAGCAAGAGACTAATCAAGTCCATTGCCAAGCTTGGAAATATTAAACAGACCTTGAGTTAGAGGCCTATCATGCTTACAAAATTCTTGCCAAAGCCTTAGCCTTGAGAATTAAGTATATCCTCCATGTGATCAGATGTCCAAACCAGATTGGCTCTGTATGAGATAGGTTCATCCTCACTAATGTAATTGTTCGTTGGGAAGGAATGGAATGGGTTGAATGTCTAAGCCTTAATTTTATATTTATTAAGATGGATTTTTTAAAGGCCTATGACAAGGGTGTGTTATAATTCAACATGCATAAAAATTTAATAGCAGTAACAATTCTCTTTTCACTTTTAATCAGACTTGTACAGTATATCAACAATAATAAAGATATGTAATCATCCACACGTATGCACAAGGACACAAGGATTTTTCCGGGGAAACCTTTCAAGGAATAAAACCCCAAACAAATAATAATCCACCCTTTAAAATGAGATGGCTGAGTTTGTACATGAACAGAAGAGGTTGAAATACTCAAGAATAAATGAAAGGTATACCCCTTCAGGACCTGGAGATAACAAGCATGTGTTTGTAGATTAGAGTACTAACTAGCAGATATTTTGATGTGTATTTTTTTCAGCATTAACGACCTATAGGCAGTAGGTTAGTTTTAGAGTACTAAATCTACTCACCAACCATGATATGATTTTTTACTGTCTTAATTCTATTAAATTGTCAAGTAGATAATTAATCTTAGAGTAAGCTCGTTGCTAATATTGCCATTGATGGTGATTTGATAGCATTTTCATGCAAATAGGATACTATTGTTGTGGCAATGTTTTTCTTCTACATTATATTTCTACTTAATAATAACACCATTTTTGTTGGACATGTGATGTACTCCTAGGTTCCTAGAGCAAATGGGGTTCGCGAGGGTGATTGGGTCCATTTCTAGTCTGTTTTGAGCCTTTTCAACCTATTGTAAACTAATTCCATTTAAGGAATTAGGGTTGTAATCTAATTTGAAATAATGGATTAGGGTTTTGGACACTATTATATTGTATTTTAAACAAAAATAATAATACAATGAGATAGAGTGAAGAAAATCTCAAGAAGGTTGGTTTTCTCAATTAAGGATTTCTAGCGTAAATCTCTATGCACTGTGTGTGAACCATTATTAATTTTTTTTGTTTCAGATTCTATTTAGTATTGTTTTTCTTACACAGGCTTATCAGACTCTTTATCTGGTATCAAAGCAAGGCTATTGGCTTCAAGGGAATTCCTTTGTTGCCAAGGTTTAGCCCATCCTATGAAGAGCAAGGATATCTTGGGTATAGGATAAACCTGAGTTGGAGTGGGAGCTTTGCGTAGTGAATATTGTGTAAAGAAAATGGCAAGCAATTCAAGAATAGAAACAGACAAGTTTAACAACTAGAGCTTCAAGTTATGGATGTTGAAGATGGAAGATCTTCTTATAGAAAGAGAACAATGGATTGTTGTGTATTCAAGTATACTCACTAATATGTCGAAAAAAGATTGGGAAAAGCTAAAAAGAAAAGCGATAAGAATGATTCAACTCGGCCTCTTAGATTCAGTGTTGTTGAACGTCTCTAGAGAAGATAGTGCAAAGAAGCTATGGCATAAGTTGAGGAATTTGTATTAGTCAAAGTCCTTGGTAAACAAGATATTTCTTTGAAAGAAGTTGTATCATCTTAGGATGCAGGATGGTGACTACGTGATGGATCATCTAAATGCCTTTAATATTTTGGTAAGTCAACTTGTCTATGTTGATATTAAGATGGAGAAAGAAGATAAGTGTAATAACTTGTTATGTTCTTTGCCAGACTCTTCTAATAATCTGGTTGTAGCAATTAGTAGTACCACTCAATCCATATTAAAGTTTCAAGATATAGTTGCATCCTTGTTCGGAAGAAATGAGGAGAAAATCCATGGAGGATGTGACCAAGGATGTTCTATCTATGAGAGGTCATCCCCAAGAGAGGAAAAATAAGTCTTTTGGAGGTAGATCTAAATCTCTAAGGCATTTTGCAAAGAAATATTGGAAATGTGGTGAAGATGGGCATTATAAGAAAGATTGCAAATCTAAGAATGTGATAAAGGTAAGGGATCTAATAATTCCCCTAATGCCCCTTCCACAAAAACAAAAACCTCCGTAAAAGAATGAGGTAATTAATGTTTACTTGGCATCTACATGTACACATGCAAATCATGATTATGGTTGATCAACTTAGGTGCTTCATTTCATATGAATCCTCACAGGGAGTGGTTTTGTGAATATGAAAAAGTACAATGGAGGTGATGTTTTCCTAGGAGACGACTCAATAGCCAAGATCATGGGACATGGAAAGGTCAAGCTACTGCTCAAAGATGGAAGGATACATTCCAAATCTAGCCAGAAACCTAATGTGTAATTAAGATGGGTGATGCAGGCGTGCATGTTGTATTTGAAAAGAACACATTCAAGATCATTCAAGGAGCAACAGTGTTGATGCAAGGAGTTCAAATTGGAACTTTGTACAAACTATTGGGAAGCACTTTTAATGATGGGTGTAACAATTCTATTGTCCTTGAGGATAGCAATGTAGAAGACAGAACCCCTATTGTCCTTGTAGAGTAGACAATACTATGGCATCAAAGACTGGGACATATTGGAGAAAAGGGCCTTTGAGCATTACATGGTAAAGATACAATTGAAGGTATGTTTGATTGCTCATTAGATTTCAATTTCTGTGGACATTGTATATATGGTAAAAAAAAATTGGGCAAGATTCCCATCTGATGCTACAAGAGCAAAAGGAATCTTAGAGTTAATACGTAGTAATGTATTTAGACCTATTTCCATTCCATCACTAGGTAAATCTATCAATTAAATTCCATTTATTGATGATTTATCAAGGAACACATGGGCCAATTTCCTTCGTAAGAAACCCAAGCTTTTCAATAAATTTAAAGAGTTTAAAGATCTTGTAGAAAACCAAATAGAGAAGAAAATAAAGGTGCTGAGAACAGATAATGGTGAAGAGTTCTGAGGAAATGAGTTCGAGGAATTCTATAAGTGTGGAATAGCGAGGCAAAAAACTACTCCATACACACCTCAACAGAATGGAGCTACAAAAAGAATGAATAGGACACTAATGAAAATAGCGAGTATGCTCAATGGTACAGGGTTATCACAAGAACTCTAGGTAGAGGCAGTGGATATTGCATGTTACTTGGTAAATTGATCACCTACATCAACACTATTTGACAAAACTCTACATGAGGCATGGACTAGTAAAATCCCTCTCTTAAACAACTAATAGTTTTTGGTCATGATGCTTACGTGCATGTTCCAAAGAAAAATAGGTTGGATAATAAAGTTGAAAAATGTATCTTTATTGGTTATAAAGATGGTATAAAAGGTTATAAACTCTAGAACCCGATAACTGAGAAGAATGTTTACAGTCGGGATGTTGTATTTAGAGAGATTAAAGTTCCTCCTCTTACCCCCAATTTGCATCGGTGCCCACATGTGATTTTGTCACACATTCAACATGGGTTACAAGTTATGGAGCTATAAATGGCCTAGGTTCCTCGATGCTAGACTTGTTGCTTCATGTTGTGATGTCCTAATGTTGGTGATGGCCTAGCATATGGATGTTCATGATACGTTTGGGTGAGTAGCTATGGGATGTGTCTTTTCTTGGTGTAGTGGCTATGGGATGTAGCTGTGGGATGATTTGTTCATGTGATTACTACATGATTAATGACTACTCTGCTATGGAGCACTCTCTCTATAGCGCTTGTTTGATGGCTTGGACCCTCATTTTGATGGAGTGTTCTAGCTTATTGGATATTGGTTGCCCTTATGGATGCCTTGTGATGGTTTTCTCCTAAAGTGCTCTTGTTCCTAGGCCCTCATGAGTCATAACATGGTTTTCCATCAGTTTCACTTGGATGACTCATATGGATGATAGGAAAGACCTTCTTGTGGAGTGTTCTTATTTCTTGGCATCTTAACTTCATTGGACATCCTTTTGGGTTGAATGTCCTCATAGTTTTTCACTCTTGGCATATGAGGAGGCATATCATTGCTTGTGGATGGGGCCATCCCCTTCTTCAAGGTGTCAGTTGGCTTGTGGACACTTATTCTTGAGTCAGATAATCCTATTAATGATGGATGGTCTCCTTGGTTCATGGATTGATGAGTCAAAGTGGATGTTGGGGTTTGGTTGTTATGTGGAAATTCATTGGCATGTGTTTGATGAGGTTGTTCCCTACTATTAATGTGTTATTATGGATCTATTGGTCGGTTGAGGGTTTGACCCCTTAGTCTATGGAAGCAAGCACTTGCACTCTTGTTGATGACTTGTTCTACTTTCACATGTGTCGTCATTCATTGGATTTTCTTAATGGGCATCCACCTTTGGCTCATGCATGCTTATTTCATGGAGGGTTCTCTTGAGGAGGATTTCTTGCATCATTCTCTTGCTTATTTGTTGAAACACCCCACTTGGAAGTTGATTTGCACACTCATCTAAGCCATTTTTTATGGGACATTTTTTAGGGGTATCCTAGCTTCAAGAGCAATTTTTTTTTACGGAATGCCCAAAATTTTGCCAACTCAACACCATTAGATGCAAACTTGCAAAGTGGTCATGGGATTTCCAAGAAGTGGTTATAGTAGAAAATCCGATAAATATTGAGGAAGTTGGCAATTCCAAAATTGCAGTTTAAAGAGTCGCATCCGCATTTTGAAGCCTTTTCATGGAGAGCATTCACCTTATTTGACTAAGCACTCCACCTTTTAAAGCCTTTTTCTTGGAGCACTACCTTTGGTGAGCCTTTGGAGGCTAGGTTTGACTTCTTCTTGTCATAATTCACCCTCTTTTGGGGCCTTTCTTCTCTTGGATATTGTGCTTGTGGTTTTGACCACCATATTTCATGGATGTTGATGGAGTTTGTTAGGGTTTGTTGGAGTATTTTAATTTGTTTAGTCCATCCTATGTTAAATCTAGGATTTTATGATTATTTTATTATTAGAAGGAAGAAGAACTTAAAGCTATATAAGGTGTTGCTCTCTCCTTCATTTCTCATGGTCGGATTTTGGAAGTTCTCTCCCTTTTGGAGCTTAATGATCATATCTTTCATGGTGCAACTTGAAGTGTAAGGGCTTCTTCTCCATTCAAAGTGTGGCATCCTTATTTCTATTTCTAATAAGGATATTAATGAGTGGTAGAATAATTAGAACTTGTTAATTAGGGCCAATTAAAGAGTAAAACTTGCCTCATTGGAAGGATTTTATTTGAGAATTGTTTCCTTTATCTCCCTTTGGTGTCTTATGATTATATTACATTGTTTTGATCATCTCTATAGAGTAAGAACTTGTAACACTCCATTGTATGAGGCACACCCTAGTTGACAATGTTTTTATGCGGCACCATTCTTGGGTCCTCCTAGATGATTTCTACATTCATTTTTCAACATGTTAGGGTTTATTTGTGGATTGTTAATGCAACCCTAATTCCCCTAACCCTTCATGAACTAGGCCCTTTCTTGGACTAGCTTCCCTTGACCATTTTCCTCCAAGGTTGGCATTAGTCTTCATGGTCCTCCCATCACCCCTTTTCATTTTTCTATATTGCAACCATAAAAAGTTTTTCTAATACCATCTCTTCATATCACCTTCTACCTCATTGCCAAGCTTTGGCAATCCTATCCTAGGGAAGGGCCCCTTGAGTTAGAGAAGAGCCAACCTAAAGTGTGGAGAGTCAGTTATTGAGGTGGCAAGAGATAACACCTCTAAGTTATGGCTGGTCTAGCATGGTTCTTTTAAGCTTTAATCACACATGCTACTTTAATCACACATGTTAGTTTGAGTTGTAACGCCTCCCAAACAATAAGTCCAACCAAAGGAAGCAGAACCAGATACACCAAAGTTTAAGTTGGAGGGAGAAGAAGATAAACCAGAAAAGAAAGAACCTCGGGTTCTAGCCTTGAGGAGATCATTTTGTGAAAGAAGGAACCTAAAAAGGTATATCGCACATGATTTCCACTCTAGTTTTGCTCTATTTAATATTGATGATGATCCTAGAACTATTAGGGAGCTAATTCTAGGATCATCTGGGAGAGCAGAGAGAAGTTGAGTGCCCATTCTTTAGAGACTAAGAGGGGGCGCACTTGTTTAGAGACTGACAGGGGGGCACAGTGCATCAGAGTTTACTGAGAAAGCAGAGGACGCACTTTCCCAGCAGGCAACTAGGAAAACGTGTGGCAAGAGGGTGCATTCCTTCAGAGAGATAACAATTGCAGTTGTTGATCAAAGGAGGGTTTGACCTAGTGATTTGGCACGCCTTCCAAAGAATTAGGTTCCTATGTTTGTGTAAAAAGTTGATTGTAATCATTCTATAATTTTCTTTGGCTCGAGATTAAAGAAAGCCCTAGTTTGTTGGTTTTCCCCGTTGGGGTTTCCAGGGTAAAATATTTGTGTACTGTGTGATTGGTTTCCTGTTCTACTATGCATGTTTGACAAGATAATGAATTTATTTAATGCTACTTATAAAACTAGATCTGGGATTTAGTTTTGTGTATGCATTTGAGTTATTTTATTGAAAGTAGTAATCAAAGTTAAGCTCAGGGAAGTAAAATTAACAAAGACATGTCACTCATGTGTTCCCTATGCTAGTGTTGTTTGAAGTATGGTGTATGTTATGGTCTGTACTAGACCAAACATTGTGCATGTAGTGGGAGTTTTGAGAGGCTATATGTCAAAACCAAGGAAGGAACATTAGACAATAGTAAATAGGGTCTTCAAATATTTCCATGGCACTTCATATTATGCAACAATCTGCTACCAAGGAAGACCTGGACCTTATAGAAAGATAGATATAGAAGGCTTTGATCCACAAGTGGTCATGTTTTTAACTTATTTGGTGGAGCAATCAGTTGGATGAGTAGGAGGCAAGGCATAATTGCATTGTCAACCAAAAAAGTTGAAAACATGGCAACTACGCATTGGAGTAAGGAAGCCATATGGTTGCAATGATTGTGTTCAAGTATTGGTTCAAAAATCAAGAGCAAATTTATTGGAAAAGGGCCCTACTTATCATTCCAAGATAGAGGCATATTGATGTACAGTACCAATTTGTTAGAGACATAATTGACCAAAAAAAAGTATTGTTGGAGAAGGTTGATACCTTAAAGAATGTTGCAAATTTATTTACAAAGCCTATTAGTCCAAAAGATATTCTCTTAATGCAAAGAATCGGTCAGCATTGTTACCCCTAGCAATTGATTACATGAATGCTTTCCCTTTGCCTTAGTGTTTCAAAGAATACAACAAGTGGAATAATGTTGGACATGTGTTGTATTCTTTCTAGATTCCCAAAGCAAAGGGGGTCTGAGGGGGTGATAAGTGATCACCCCCTCGATTAGGGGGGGTGAGAGTGGCCAAGGGGGGCTCCGACAAGGGTTTGGGGGTGCAAGAGGCCAAGGTGCCCCCCAACAAGGGTTTGGGGGTGCAACAGGCCAAGGTACCCCCCAACAAGGGTTTGGGGGTGCAACCCCTAAAAGAAAACTTTAGTCTATTTTGAGCATTTTCAACCCATTGTAAACTAATTTTGGTCAAGGAATTATGGTTGTAATCTAAATTGAGTTATGGGATTAGACTCTAGAGTTTCGAATGCTATAATATTGTATTGTATATAGAAAAGATAATAAATGAGATAGAGTGGAGAAACTCTCAGTTGGGTTGGTTTTCCCAATTAAGGGTTTCCAGGGTAAATCTCTTGTATTGTGTGTGAACCATTGTTAGTTTTTGTGTTTTAGATTATGTTTGGTATTGTTTTTCTCATGGATGTTAATTAAACTCTGCAATTTCCAATGAAAATAAAACTACCAAAACCAAGAACTATTTTGCTCTTCCTAATTGCACAATTTACCAATGGGCATCAGCATTTAAGATAATCAGAGGACTCATCAAAACTTGATAAGTATCAAGAAGTCCACTTAGCTCAATCATCTCATATGTGATCATTGAAACTTCACAAAAATCATTAGCCAAAGTCAAAACTCAACAAATCTCGACAATCACAATGATTTTGTTGAGTAATCCCCAAGTTTAACAAAACTCAATCACTAGCAAATCACTTGACCAGCCACAAAATAAGAGATAAAGTGATTTATTCCAATTAGTCTGGACTCATTGATTCAATTGTTTTTGGTAGTGTAAACGGGTGTGCCACTAATAAACACTTTGGAAGATTTGTCATAGTCATTTTCTTACCATTTGCAATTGTTTGATTAAAGAGGAAAACATCGAGTCCAAAATTTGCAATTACGATCTTGAATTTTTCTTGGGAAACAATTCTTTGCAAGGGAGGGCATGTTGGATAAATGACATAACATGAAAGGAGTTATTATGGAGGAGGGCGTGAAATATTGAAGGCATTTTGAAGGATTTAACATTTTCCCCTTCTTATCCACATAAAGCAAAACCAGCCTAATTGTTCCCATATACCACATTCATTAAGACCTAAGAATTTCAAAAAAGTTTAGGAAATAGCCTTTTGTCAATCATTTGAAATACAAACCCGCCAAAATCACTAGCCATGATGTTAAGCTATGTACAAAAGTATCTACAAATGTTGCTCATCAATGTCAAGCTAAGACTCCATTTCAACTTCCAAAGCAAGGCAATAAAACTATGGACTAAGATGGGGCTCCACCAAGGTTCTTAATAACAAGATTTTGATTGATGTTGTCCAACATATATACAGCTCTAGTGGTGTACCATGCTTCCGAAGTAAAGAGTGGCCAATTACTATGTGATCTACTTGAGTAAAAAGTATTAGAGGTGGCGATGATGCTCTTAATTATTTAGCATCGGCTAGGACCTTAATTGTAATTGTACGGTCAGCTTGGACCTTAATTTTAATTGTACCCTTTGTCTCCTATATATACCAATTTGTGGCATGGAAAACTTTAAATCATTTGAAATACCAACCTGCCAAAACCACTAGCCATGATGTCATCCTACATACAAACGTATCTGCAGATGTTGCCCATCAATGTCAAGCTAAGACTCCATTTCAACTTATAAAGCTAGGCAATAAAACTAAGGACTAGGATAGGGCTCCTCCAAGATTCTTAATACTAAAATTTTGGTTGATGTTGTCCAAGATATAGATAGTTATTGTTGTGTACCATGCTTCCTAAGTAAAGAGAGGCCAATTACTATATAATCTACTAGAGTAAAATGTGTTATAAGTGGTGACGATTGTCTTAATTATGTAGCTGTTGGTAGACTTTCAATAGATCCAAACTTGAGCAGATGAAACCTACATGGGCAAGCAAAGTCCATAATAAAACGCATTCACAAACATACTATGGAAAAGGAAAGTCCATAATAAAATGCATTCACGATCATACATGGGTCTCAATAAAATGTAATAAAATAGAACTCGTTCACATTATCACTTGGTTTGCAAAAATATCAGCTCTTTGCAATACATTTGTGCCCAAAATATGGATGTGAAGAGAATATTTCTGAGTGAGCATGCATAATCAAAATATAATAGGGAGGAGTAAATGTTATGGCACTTGTCTTTAAAGACCTTTTTAGAGGGATGTTAGTTAGGTGATTGCAATCTTGGGGGTCATTGGTGAGATATTTAGTAAAGTGTATGGTGAAGAACTCCCAATGTGTTGCATATGTGAGCCTGTGGTGGAGGACAAGGGGCAAACTAGAGCAACATTATAGTTGCATACATGAACCCATGGATAAGGCCAATGAGGCATCTAGAACAACATTCTACAATAGAGAGAAGAATCGCATGCCTCTTTAAGAGGTCGTTGGTTCTAGGTGGCATCTCCAACATATTTGAAGAGACCTTCATATCAGTTGTAGAGTAACAAAATATCTACATATTCCAATCATCCAGAGGTGGTTACTAATTAGACAGCACAAGACTTTGTCTATA
Source organism: Pseudotsuga menziesii (assembly GCA_001517045.1). NCBI lineage: Eukaryota > Viridiplantae > Streptophyta > Pinopsida > Pinales > Pinaceae > Pseudotsuga > Pseudotsuga menziesii. The sequence continues at coordinate 430,239 of LPNX010539183.1, read as the reverse complement.
CTCAACTATAAAAGAACAAGAATGATGGTGGCTCATTACTATACTATATGCTTCTTTTTCCAAATCTTTCAATTCATTTTCAAAAAAGGAAAGAAAAATCCTTAATTATAATTATAATTTTTCATCATATGGCATATGCATGTGCCATATACTAAGTATTTTGTTGAAGGACTTTGGAAGCCGTACTCCTAAGCTTTGGATGCTTTCTATCATATTGTTGAGCCAAACTTGTAGTGTCTCCATGTGCAATAATTGAAGTTCGAACACATACACCCCAGGAGGCACAACAAGTTGTCCCAAAAGGGATGATGAGTTGATTGCTCTTGAATAATAACCCTTGACACTGTAATCAGCAGTTGGAAGGCACCATGAGTAATAATATCATCGCCTTGAACAAGGTTGATTCAACATCATTACTGAATTGTGGAGACAGAGGAGGCAGCTTTCTGAGATGAGGACCTTAGGCCGCTACACAAAGACATGGACCTGAATTTGGTAGACCTTAGATCGCTACAAAAAGACTTGGACATGAATTCCGTAGCCCCTTAGGAGGCAGGGAAAAGATGTTCAAGTTCCATTCATGAGATCGAAAGTGACCTTTCTTTGACTGTATTCCATCATTTATGGCATGGTTCGCCATTCATGGTATCTATACACTCAAGTATTTGCTATAAAAATTTTGGGGCCTTTAAGCTATTTGATGGTCATTGTTTATGCCTATTGTACATCTTCATTTGACTAGACGGCATTTAAATGAGCTTATGTCGATGTTGTACAATCTGATTTAATTAATTAGTTATTACATCGAAAACCATTGATCTTATCTTGTGAAAAATGTTGTATCAAGGGTCATGATTTTGGTTACTTTTCCCAACCAGTAGCTTAGCTTCTTTAATTTTATGCTTTACCTTTTAGCTTATAGGAGTTTCTTTAGCACCCCTACACTATGTTGCTACTGGATTGTACCTTTGAGTCCCATTGACTTACCCTTTTGGTCGTGTGGACAGTAATAAAATTATCTTATCTTATCTTATGTTTTTAATATGCAAGTTATTGAAGAATGTATTGCCAAGTTTTGGCTGAAATATTGAGAAAACATTGTTGTGACATTTAAAGTTTATATGCTGTATCTGGTGTATATTGCCCTGCAGCTAATAAAATGGAGATGTTCTGCTATGTGTGAATTGTTTCATGATATATCTCATCTTTATGCAATGTGTCTTAACTGTGTATATTGCACTGCAGCTAATAAAATGGAGATGCTCTGTTATGTGTGAATTGTTTCATGATATATCTCATCTTTATGCAATGTGTTTTAACTGTTGGGTTCATTTGCTAATGCCCAACACGTTTTGTTTGTTAAATCTATGAGTGGATGAGACTTAGCAGCAGCCCTCTTAGAAACTTCTAAACTGTGTTCTTTACAAGTCCTTTGCATCTCCATGTTTAAGATTGTCTTGTTGTAACTTGTCTAAAAGAACGGTGCCTAATGGAAAAGGAATCTTGTGTGATTATTACGGACGAATTTGTGGATTTGTGGATTGTATCATTCTCACGCTATTTTAAATCTTTAAACAGTTCAGTGACAGAACATATTTTAAGAATTTCAAGGGTTACCGCCTTTGGTATGTGGATTCCTCCATCAGGGCATAGAGCAGAGAGGTTCTCACCTCCAGTGGATGCCCTAGCATCGTCTAGCATGCTCTCTCTTCAGGGAGGGAACATCCCAGGGAATAACATCCAATTCTCAAGTTGAATCTCCATTTTAGATTTACCGAATTGTTGATTTTCACATTGTGTGTTTTGTAAATACTAAATAGTTCAGCTGCTTAGGGTTATAATTGATGTTCCAAATCACGGTTAGGTTTGGCTAGGTTACCCTACTTGGATTAAGTCCTAACCTTGTACAGCAGCATCTCTGAAGATTCCAATGAGCCATATGGAATCATCCATTCATTCCGCATTCGTGGGAATAGGAACAGGAAAACACATGGGCCAGGCTCCGCTTCGTACAACAGCCGGGTTGGAATTTCAATTTGTTTCCTTTATTTAAAGGACCGCGAATTTCTACTATCTACTTCTATTCCCTTAGAAGGCCGCCAGAGCTTATGTCCATTGCTAGCATAGCGATAGTTGGTTGTTAAGAACAATGCCCATTGTCACTTTTCTTTCAAAATTTTGGACGGTGGACAACTCAGTATCTGCGCGAGTGATATTTGGATCACTTATTTTTACTTGGGCAGTACTGTTTCCTACTTGCGACATCATCAACATTTGATTTAATGAGGTGGAACGTCTTTATTGATTCGGGTACAATCAGAAATGAAACAGAATAAAAAGCACAAAAGCAAAAAGTGGGCAAAAACATTCATTACCTGAAAGGTAAGCGATGAATCTGTTCGACAAACAGAGAACTCCATATTTTATTTTATGTCATAGAAAGCACTTCGAAAAACACTCAAATGGTACCTGTATTGCACTGCATGCCTGCTCCACAGCCTGCATCGTGGTTTGCAGTCTGTCCACTTCCGCTCTCCCCGTTTGCTCCATCTCCTTCTCTCCTCTCCTCTCCTCTCCTGTCCTTCAATAGCTCGAGCCCGTTCAATATAATGATAACAATACTGACAGTTGACGTCGGTTGGGCAGTGCTCCAGCGATCGATCGGTGGAGTTTACCACTAGCCCGGGTTCGATTTTTAAGGAAAAATAACGACAATCGAGCATTAGTATGGTCTAGTTACATTGACATTCAGTTGGACGAAAGCAAGGGCAACAGCAACGGCAACGGTGCTAGAATCGTTGCATATTAGAGTGCCTACGGAATATTTTTTTATCGTGAAAGGGGGGTTTCATGGTCACACGGTGCCTACCACTTCCACTTGGTTATCAAGTAATTTAGCAAGTTTAGTTCTTTATATTTTCAATAAAAATAGAGTTGTTTAATGATGTGATGATTTTGACTTTTTGATAGATTTTTATGAGAAAGTGACCATTCCAAATTAGTTAAATTATGAATTTCCATTATTCAAAATCCATTTTTTTATTGCCAAAAATGGATTCAACGCCTTCAAAAACCTTTATGGTATTTGGATTATCCAATTAATCTTGGAATCTTATATCTATAATTCAAAAAATTACAACCGGATTTTGAGAGAAAATGGTTGGAAAACTAGCTGGAAAAGAGACAAAGTCGTCTAATCTTTAGACTGTAGTGATAAAAATAGCCTTTGTTGGAGATATTATATCACTAATGCGTCAAGGATAAATGTTGGCCCATCATGGTCTTAAAAGATGCAATGTTGTGGCATCATCACAAGAAGGCCTCTTCCCTACTTGACACACATCCTTTGGAGACCTTTACTGTAACACCCTGGTTTTGACCCCGTTTGCATTAAAGGTACATGATGTATATAATGTAATTAATCGTGGTGAGGAGCTAAAGGCAAAAGCCCCACCATCGATTTGGTTGTGTATGTTTCGGCAATAGGGATAGTTGCCGATGGTATATTGTGTTATCCGACACATTATAGTTTGGCATCATGTAAATACGCACATCAATCAAAATAAACCTACAGCCAGCTACGACGGTGTAATGTTAAAATGAAAAGGGCATGATTCCAAAGGATAAGGGTGGGGGATGTCAAACCTTGGACTATGGGGGGGAGGAATCCATGTGTCACCACCTTGTTTGATTTGCCCATCTTTCATTGTCTTATCCAACTACCACTTTAATGTTTTGTTGAGTAGTTGAGGCAGTTATGGCTGGGAGTGGAGTGTGGCAGGACTATCAGTCCTTGCCCACACGCACACTCCACCAGTAGGTTGACCTCACGTTAGCAAGCAAAAACCACCACCGCCATTCTCTCCAGGAGACCATTCTCTCCATTGTGGGCTCACCCTCACGCATAGGCGGAGTTGTTCACTCTCACGCAGGGACGCGCAGGGGGCCGGTTAATCTTCCTCACGCACAGATTGATGGAGAATCGGTTCTTTCCCCATTCTTGTTTGTGCAACTTTCTTTAGCGATTGCATTGAGGAATTGTGTGTTGTGGACTCTTGGATGTTGGACGACTGTTGATTTCCACATCCGTTGGCTAAGTTTTCCCTTGTCTATGCTGGGAGTTTTCCTTCTTCCCCAACTGCGGACTATGTAAGGTTCTCGTCGTTTCCTCATCAGATTGTGGTCTGCGTTTATGTCCTCCTTTTGCCCAAGATTGAGAATCATACTTCTCCCCTGTTTTGGGACTGTGTAAGGTTGCCATAGTTTTCATTGTGAGTTTGGGTTGTCGATTCACCCTGGTTTTGGGTTGCTTCTTGGTTGCTGAGGCAGCAGACGTCTTTTGGGGATTGTTGCTAAGTTGTTTTGGCCACGCTAGGGCCAAGAACAACTCTGGAGTGTGGTTGGACCTGAACTGTGTTTCATCTTTTGTTTGGGATTGTCACCCAGTTGGCTTTGCCTTCTTCACAGAGTTGTGAATGGGTTGTTTTGCTGCGGTATGCAGTGGTTGTTCTTCGGACTGTTGAGAGTGGGATTAGAGGCTGGGTATGCTTGAGAAAATTGGTGTTTGAGGCCACCAGCTTAGCATTTAGCATTTCCTAGCTCCTTGACGACCCGATAAACCCTACTGTGTGGGTTTGGCTGATTTGTGTACCTTGGCTATGTGTAAGCCTGCATTGACCCTTATTCTTTGAGGAATCATGCCCAGCTCGGGGGTGGCAGCATTGCTGAGAGATTGATGAGCACGTTGGCCTATGGTTTGGTGGAACGTTGCAGCGATGTAGCTGGTTGCGGGGCGAGTTCTTCACTAAAAGATAAGTACTCTTGACTATTTCATCTCTACAATTATATCTACTGTTTCATGAGAAATGATGAACATGTTGAATGCTGGAATGTGTATGTTTGTTTCCGCTGAATGTTGAGGAACTATGCATCCTTGTATGATGGATTATGCATCTTGGTATGTATTATGTTTAAGCTTTTTATTTTAGCATTGATGCATGTTCATCTTCATGGGGCTGTTTGCCCGTATGATTGGTGTTAGTAGCGTCCTCTTCGTCGGTCAGAGGATCGGGGATGTTACAGAGTGGTATCAGAGCTTAGGTTGCAGCATGGGCCTGAATGGGCCATGAAGATGCAGTGACAGAGCTTGCAGGTTGCAGCATGGGCCTCTATGGGCCATGAATAACCAGTTAGCAGGGGCATGTTGCCTTCTGCCCATAAGAAATCAGTGGATGACTAGAAAATTCACAAATTTGTCTAAGTGTCTAAATTGTCGGTTCATCGGAAAACTTAGTGGGAAGGACTTTCGATGCAGCGGAGAGCTAGGCGGAAACACACCCGACGGAGGACAGTTGGAAAAAAAAATTTGCGGGAAAATTTTCTAAGTTTTCGTCGGCTGTCGGTGGAACTTATTGGATGTGGGAGCCGCAGTTTCGGCGAAGATCAGGCGAAGGCCGTCAAAACGTCGGCTCGATGTAGTGGAAGAAATGCCCGATATTGACTTCGGCGTCAACAAAATTTAGCTATTCGGACTGCCGAGGTCGTCGGTTGAAAATAGTTGTTGGGTTCGCCGATGCATAGCACTTAGTGGTCCCGACCACCGACAGATGTTATGTTCTGTGGAAAGAAGAGGGGAAAATTTTTGTGAAAAAATTGTCTAAGTGTGAAGACCATCGGCGATCGACGAAATATAGTGGTTTGGATCGCCGATACTTAGCCGATTGAGCGCCGCCGTTGCAGATGGCTAGACCACTGTGCTCCCAACGGGTAGGGCCTCCGACGCCCAACGCAATAAAGGAAGTTCAAAATTTCTCTAAGTGGCGAAAACATCGGCGACAGTTAGCTGTTTGGATCGGCAGAAGATAGTGTTTCGTGCGTCCGCCATTGCGGAAGCCTAGAGCACTAGTCTTCTGACGGGGAAAAGCTCCGACTGCCGATGCCGGTCAAAATCAGTTCGCCAATCGAAAAGCATTAGTAGATTGGGCCGCTGATCAAAATAAGATCGAAAATGGTGGGTCGTCATTGCGGCTGCTAATGGAACTATTTCACCAACGAAAAGAAGAGAATTGAGCCGATCAAGCGGCGAAAAGGAAGACTAAAGGGAAAATTTTGAAAATTTATCTAAGTCTTGGAGTCGTCGGCCATCGGCGATGGTTAGTGGAACACATTGCCGACACCTAGTTAATTCAGTTGTCGATGAGCTACGACGGATGAAGTTAGTGGATTGAACGTCCACCGTTACGGCTAGCCAGTGAACTATCCTTCCAAAGAATAGAGGCTTCAACTGCCGATGCCGCAATGATTAGTACTTCCAATAGCCAATGAGAAGAAAATTTGAAAATTTTGTTTAAGTATAAGGTCATCGGAAATTTATTGAGGATCAGATCATCGATCGGGTACGTTAAAGGTTTGAGAATCCGTCGTTGCGGCTGCTTATTCAACTAGCCCTCCGACGTCGCAGCAACTAGTGCTTCCGACCGCCGATAGACTTATGGCTGCGGAAGACTTAAGGTGATTGTTGGTCGCCGTTGCGGAAAGCTGGGAAACTAACAGGTTATGTTATTATCGATCAAACGTGAGATAATAGACCATTGCAGGCTGATACAATGGAAGAACTTAGAAGTTTCAACCGTCAAAACGCCCAATGAGCAGTAGTTGACATCGTTGATCGGAAGTCTAGATGTTTGCCCGCGGAAACCGAAGTCATAACACTTTCTGTCGTTGTGGATGCCTAAGGAACTATCCACCCGATGGATAGTGGTTCTGGTCGCCGACGCAACGGAAAGGATTTGTTGTTTGAATCGCCTGTGCGACGAGGAAGACTAGTGGATCTGATTGCCGGAAATTAGTTGATGAGACGGTCGACGAGTTGTATGGTCTGCGAAACCCACAGCCGGTTTGTTGCCCATAGTTGCAGCTACCTAAAGAACTGTCCACCCGAAGAATTGTGGTTTCGATTGCCGATGCGGTAAAGGTTAGCAGTTTCGATCGTCGATACACTGCCATCGCCGATAGTGATTCGGAATCCTAGACAACCAAAGATTTGATGCAGTGGAAAATGTTAGTTGTTAGGGCCGCCGGTGAGCGCCGGAGGAAAATTGTTGTTTGGATCACCGAAGTGTCGAAATTTTAGTTGGGAAGAGGCCCGATTTGATGAAGGAAAGTTTTGGGGTTTCAAGTGGGATTTTTTAGAGATTTCAGGGGTTTTTCAGTGAAATTCTCAGTAGTCTTTCAGCAGCTTCAAGGCTGAAAAGGAGAAGAAAATCCTAGGTGGCTGAAGTTAGCATTCCAGACCAAAATATAGTGGTGTGTTTTGCCTAAAATTGGTGAAAATCTTCATTTTAGAAGTGGTGTGGTTTTCACACCCGAGGTCATAATGAAGCATGTGGATAGGCATTGGAAAGCTTATCCAGCAGGGAACAAAGGAGAATCACCAGAGTTTGAATGCGTAGCAGCAAGGTACTAGTTATTGTTTGAGAAAGAAATGTGTTGTTGTCAATATGGACAAATCTGGGAATTGCATGCCTAGAGGTACCAAGACTATGAAGTCAAACCAACTATTGTGTGGAAGAGGAGTTCCATGCGAGGATGTGGGACTTGAAAAGGGAAGTTTCCTTAAACCCTATCTTGCTGATTATAACTACATTTCCTAAGTTTTATACCTGAAATGTATGAGGATATGCTTTGCATACATAGGATATTGAGAATTATACATTTATAATGAACCACTAATGATAGTTATTGCATTGGTGTTGGCATTAGTGGAAAAACCAACGACAACATGGACCTGGCTGAATATATTGTTGATGCTGACAAATGTGACTAGCAACCCTCTGGAGGAAGGGATGAGGCAATCAATCCATAATCAAAAGTTGGTGAGCAAATTCTGCAATCCTCTGCAAGATGCCGACTAAACTGGTAGTGTTGAAGGTGTAAGTAGGATCCATACAGGTAATGATTTAATTATGACAAATTCCAAGGAGTGTTAAAGGTAAGAGACCTCATACCATGTGGATATTTGAATATAGAAAGGTGTCATGCCTGTATATGTTGATTGAGCTTAGTAACCCAAGGAAAGTAAGTACTGATGATCTTGATTGTAGTAATGCATCCTATATGAAGTAGTCATGGTTAGGCCATGCATGGTATGTTGAATGCATATTATTCCTGAATCAATGCAAGGTAGCATTGAATGGATATGCATTAAAAATATTTTATGAATCTTTTAGTCATGCATTGAATGGATGCATATGAAGGGTGTGAGTGACTGATTGCATAAGTATAGGTGCAAATGTTGTGATGCATTGCATGAATGCATTGAGATGAGTGCATGTGATATTATGAATAACTAATGGCTGAAATGATGAATTGATGATAATTCAGGAACCATTTCAAAGGCTGTTATGAATGCAGGATAGTAAGTGCATAAAGAGGATAGTCATGACCAATTGGCTGCAGAGAATGATCTATGGAAGAGCAAGGTGCAATGGAAAAAGTTATAGGCATCAAGACTTACTAAGTGTTTGGATGACTGAGGTTCAAGTTTCAGGTAGATTGTTTGGGACATGGCAAAGTGGGTAAGACCATGACAAAGGCCGAAATATATCATGTGAAAGAGCCAAACCTCATGGGAAGAGTCCCATGGTTGTGATAATAGTTTGTATGCATAATGAGTTGTAAATTTAATTTTGTGAATTTCGGATTTAAGAAATTGCTGACAACTACTAACCACTATTGGCTTGCATAAGACTGTGTCAGAAAGACGCATTGTAAGTGCGTATTCATGTTATGCTAGTAAACATAAAATTATAATGGGCATAGTAGAGCTGTTTACAAGAGACCCACAATTGAGGATCACCTCATTGTCAAGCAAACTAATTTTTGTAGTAGACAGAATTGCAAATTCCTAATGAATTTGATTACTAATGTCATTGCTTGGTTATGGAACAATCAATTTGGATTGTATTATCAGATAATGATTGACTGTTTGGCTATTTGATGAATGTGCCAGGGGTACAAGCTGAAAGAAGATCATGTGTGATGGCCTGCAGGAGCCAAACTTCATGGGAAGGTTTTCCCTTACCTTGGAAATGGGTTTCGGGTGAAACTCCATCGGACATTTTGGAAATGTCTCATCTGCACTACATGTTTGGTAAGCAACATGAGTGAGATGGTATAGATTATGTCGGTAAGACATGCGTGGATATGAAATGAAAAAAAATGAGTTGGGATGGCTAACCAAGGGACTGTCAACTCAGAGAAGGGAGCCCCATTCCTCCTTAACGAAGGAATACTGCGTCGGCAAATGGATAAGTGTTCTGTGACCCTTGCTAAGAATATGCATGTCAAATTATTAAAATTCCATATGCAAAACATGTTTTGATTTTATTTCCATGATGACCGATTGCTTGAGTATGAATAGGGCCTACATGGCACACACCGGGAAAGGGTGCACACTTTTCCGATGTCGAGTCATGAAAGGGTTTTCAATACTGACTACACCCTAGGGAGTGGACGCACTCCTGGTGTCTCAATACTTGATAGTGAATGATATGAAATATGATTACAGTTTTAGAGCAATAACACTAATGAGTTTGCTTATATTGCTTGTGTTGACAGGCTAAATAGATGCAGTTGGGTGTTGCACCCTAAAGAGAAAAGGCAAACGGTTGTTGTGAGGGGTTGCGGAATAAGGGTTATTGTTGATATAAGTGTGCATTATTGTTGATATAAGTGTATTGTTGATATAAGTGTATGTATTATTGTTGATATAAGTGTATGTTGGGATGTTATATGCCTGGGGATCCATAGTAGATCCTGGACCTAGAAATGGTCGTGGTAAAGTTCCAAGCCCAGTTGACATGAGGGTGTACTGGCTGGACATTAATTATTTGATGTTGTGGAGCAGCCTGTGTACTGACCTAACATCCAAGTCCATAGGCTATCCCAAGGCTTGCAAAGTGAAGCAGGATCCTGTGGACCAACGAGGAAACGCACAATACAGATAAGCATTGGATTATTTTGCTTATGAATGTACATGTGTATATGATTTGGTTATGATGTTTTAAGCTCTTGTTCTAGAGATAAAACCGATGAGAATAAACAAAACATGTGAATCTATTCAATGTTTGGATATAGGTATCGCTGGGAGCAAGGACTATGAGAGCATCCTAGGGGTGTATGTGGACATGTGACTGTCCTGGAGAGCTCGGAATGAACGGTAATGAAAAAGGTGCTAGTAAGACTGTGGAGGTCCTAGCAGCCGAGACAAACCATGTGGGGAGGCTCCATGGTTGAGAGGTCTGAAAAAGACTAGAGACACTAAGTGTCATGACCAAGAGGGATTGGTCCAGCATTCATGGTGAAGTGAAAGAGGCTGAGAGCATGAAAAGCCACAGCAGTGGTGTGGGTTCCAGGATGGAACAAGACAAAGAGGGGAAAAACTCTTGCTGCTCTCTCCTGCCTTTTAATTATATATATATATATACTTATGCATTGTGAAAACAAAAGATTGTTGAATGCAGGTATGGCTGAAAATAGAATGTCTCTATTTGCTTAAAATAACTATGAATGCTGGAATAGTTAATTCCCTACCCCATAATGGACATGAATGAGCTCATGTGCCTGCTGGGAAGGCATGAAAAATATGAAAGTCTCCTTGACGAGACTTGGACTGTCATGCCAATTGGGCAATTAAATGACTGATATTAATGCCTATATTATGCTTGGTCTAACAGAATTTCAATGATGCATTTCACAGGTGAGAAAGGTGAAATCCGGTGGTGCACGTTGATCATGGCAGCATATCAAAAGTTGCTAGACTTGGCTGGAAGTCTCCTTTAAACGATTTCCAGGACCCAAGAGAATCTTGGAGAGATGCTCAAGATACAGAAAAGGCAGAATGAAATGAACCACCAGATTTTGCAAGACTCCATTTGTTTGCAAAGGGAGGTGAAAAGCCTTCTGGGAGAAATCGACAAAGGAAAGGAAGGTGGATTGTCCAAGCAACACGTTAAGAAATGGTCCAGGAATGAAGACTCAAAGGAAATTGAGCAGGTAAAGATGAAGCAGCCAGTGAAATGCTGGGGATGCGGAGGACATCATTTACGCCGGGACTGCCCAACGAGGGAACATAAAGGGGGCAACAGCCACAAAGTTCCTAGACTTCGGGATAAGCTGAAAGCTGAGAACCAGCAGGAGAAGTTTGTGGAAGCTGAGGGGCTTGGTCTTGAACGTTCAAAGTAAATAATTGAACATGGGACAGATCTGCAAAATTTTGAAATTTTAGATGTGCAAATTGTATTTGTATTCCTATGTATTGGAACACCAAGGACGGTGTTATTCCAAGGGGGAGGGGAATGTAACACCCCAATTTTGACCCCGTATGCATTAAAGGTACATGATGTACATAATGTAATTAATCATTGTGAGGAGCTAAAGGCAAAATCCCCACCATTGATTTGGTTGTGTATATTTCGGCAATAGGGATAGTTGCCGATGGTATATCGTGCTATCCAACACATTATAGTTTGGCATCATGTAAATACGCACATCAATTAAAATAAACCTACAGCCAGCTACAACGGTGCAATGTTAAAATGAAAAGGGCATGATTCCAAAGGATAAGGGTGGGGGATGTCAAACCTTGGACTATGGGGGAGGGGAATCCATGTGTCACCACCCTGTTTGATTTGCCCATCTTTCCTTGTATTATCCAACTACCACTTTAATGTTTTGTTGAGTAGTTGAGGCAGTTATGGTTGGGAGTGGAGTGTGGCAGGACTGTCAGTCCTTGCCCACATGCACACTCCACCAGTAGGTTGACCTCACGTTAGCAAGCAAAAACCACCACCGCCATTCTCTCCATTGTCGGCTCAGCCTCACGCATAGGCAGAGTTGTTCACTCTCACGTAGGGATGCACAGGGGGCCAGTTAATCTTCCTCATGCACAGATTGATGGAGAATCGGTTCTTTCCCCATTCTTGTTTGTGCAACTTTCTTTAGCAATTACATTGAGGAATTGTGTGCTGTGGGCTCTTGGATGTTGAACAACTGCTGATTTCCACATCCGTTGGCTGAGTTTTCCCTTGTTTATGCTGGTAGTTTTCCTTCTTCCCCAACTGCAGACTATGTAAGGTTCTCATCATTTCCTCATCAGATTGTGGTCTGCGTTTATGTCCTCCTTTTGCCCAAGATTGAGAATCAGACTTCTCCCATGTTTTGGGACTGTGTAGGGTTGCCATAGTTTTCATTGTGAGTTTGGGCTGTCGATTCACCCTGGTTTTGGGTTGCTTCTTGGTTGCTGAGGCAGTAGACGTCTTTTGGGGATTGTTGCTGAGTTGTTTTGGCCACGCTAGGGCCAAGAACAACTCTGGAGTGTGGTTGGACCTGAACTGTGTTTCATCTTTTGTTTGGGATTGTCACCCGGTTGGCTTTGCCTTCTTCACAGAGCTATGAATGGGTTGTTTTGCTGTGGTATGCAGTGGTTGGTCTTCGGACTGTTGAGAGTGGGATTAGAGGTTGGGTATGCTTGATAAAACTGGTGTTTGAGGCCACCAGCTTAGCATTTAGCCTTTCCTGGCTCCTTGACAACCTGGTAAACCCTACTGTGTGGGTTTGGCTGATTTGTGTACCTTAGCTATGTGTAAGCCTGCATTGACCCTTATTCCTTGAGGAATCATGCCCAGCTCGGGGGTGGCAGCGTTGCTGAGAGATTGATGAGCACGCTGGCCTATGGTTGGGTGGAACGTTGCAGCGATGTAGCTGGTTGCAGGGCGAGTTCTTCATTAAAAGATAAGTACTCCTGACTATTTCATCTCTGCAGTTATATCTATTGTTTCATGAGAAATGATGAACATGTTGAATGCTGGAATGTGTATGTTTGCTTCCGCTGAATGTTGAGGAACTATGCATCCTTGTATGATGGATTATGCATCTTGGTATGTATTATGTTTAAGCTTTTTATTTCAGCATTGATGCCTGTTCATCTTCATGGGGTTTTTTGCCCATATGATTGGTGTTAGTAGCGTCCTCTTCGTCGGTCAGAGGGTGGGGGACGTTACATTTACCATCATCTATGATGAAGCATATCATAGTCGGCAATTGTTCATCCTTCCTTGATATTATGCATGTAACAAAAGGCACCAACACAAACTTTAGCTATGGTTCTACAACATGCAATTTGAACCAATGCTATGTTGAGTCGCACTAGTTATTATGATAATAATTATTTCAAGCATTAGCGATTCGATGGGCCTTAACATGATGAGCCAACCCAATGACAACAAAAGGTTTAAAACAAGAGAGGTACCTGCACTTAGCATCCCCATCCATACAGGCCAATCAATTGACTAGATCTTGAAGTATCCCAACCCACTTTGAGTTATGATGGTTTGAAGTGTCCTCTCCATTGCAAATACCCATGATTGTACCTCTCGATGTGCCATTTGTTCACCACCTTGTGCCTCTACTTTACCCATGTATTTGAACCCACTCCTTCCATGTGATAACTTCTCACTACCTCCTACCATTGTGCTTGTGCATGCATTTGTCTACAACTTGCAATTGAACCTCCGCACTTTAAGACCTCACATTTGACATTCAACATTGGAGCCTACATTCAACATTTGGGCCTACATTTGGCATTGAACTTTGCATTCAACATTCCACCTTACATTCGATCATGCACATACTTGATATTAATCCTTGCTTTGAATTCAACATTGCACCTACTTTGCATTCAACCCTACACTTGCTCCACATTTGGCCTTGCACTCACTTGACTCATATCCTAACATCGAGTATCCAAGCTTTCCCTACTTCGCATTCAACCCCTTGCTTGCACTATATTTCATCCTTGCACATGCTTAACAATTTTCCTTGTGACCTGCATCAATGCATCATACTGCTCATTGCACTCGCCCCTCCCTTGCATTCCATGTGTTGTTACTTATCTCCCTTAAACTCCATGTAATTGGTTGAACCATGTGTACCTTTGATATCAACTCAATAGCATAATGTAATGAAAGATGAAAAGGGTTATTTTTACTCTTTTGGGGGCAAAGATTTAATCTTTTTTCTTTCTTTTTTTAATAATGTAAAACACTCTTTTTTTTAAGGGAAACATTGAAATCTTTATTTTTTTAAAGAAAACACTAGAAACTATATATGTTTTATATATCAATATGCAATATTCATTTTTTTAGGAGGGGCGGGGAGAACAACATATATGTCACCTTTATTGTAGCCATTTCAATCACTCTACCATGTTAACATTATAGCAAGATATATGTCACATTAGGTTTTTGTCATGTCAGTGGTTCTTCCGAAGTAGCATTATAGTTTGTTACATAGGGGCCATGTCTTCTCTACGTTTTGTTTATTCTAACTTGTCCGTTCTAATAGTATTCTACACCTATTGTCTGGTAAGAACAAGACACATTATAGTGGATAAAACCTTTAGAGTGAAATCCACAGTTAAGAGCCAATTTGTTGTTGCACATACCATTGTTAAAAGCCCTTCACCATTGCATACTCTACCCTTGCAATGGGATTAATTACACAAACCACTACTCAAACTTCACGACTCATTTTGTGAGAGTGCATATAATAATTCAACCATTTCCCAACAAAGTGATGGAATGGGGGGATTGGAATGTTGACCAGGTTTCAAATAATTATGAGAGACATCATTGCCATGCCCACACACAAAATGAAAGAATCCACACGAACATTAGGTTTATCTATTGGTTCAAATATATTGTGTCCTCTTAAGGATGTATACCCTTTCAATTGGATAATTTGGCCAAGAAATCCATAGATAATATTGATAAGAGAATGCAAAGATGGGATAACAAGCACTCGTGGATGTTTAATGTGGACAATGATGCTCAAGAATCTTCAAGGTAACATGATCTTGTCAATAGTCATCAGTTTTCAAAACTTCAACTTTTATGTTAGTCATAATATTTTATTGCATTATGGGATGAAAAACAATAAAATTAAAAATTAAAAACTAACACTTCCTCTGAACAATCTCTAAGTAATGCCGCGACTAAAACATATATACTCTAGTCTTAGCATATATACTACGGTGTTATGTGTGTGTGTTTTATTTTTATATTATTCAATTGTTTTTTTAATTGAACTTCGGCATTATGTTGTCTTACAAGTTTTGAAGAAATAAATGAAAAGTCTTATTCACATGGACATGGAGAAAATTCTTCAAGTTGTTGCAAGTCCTTTGGATTTATGCTTTAATGTTTATTTAGTAGTGATACATTAGTATTATACATACTTTTGAGTGGGTGTTATACTAAATTACCTATTTAAGTAAGTCAACCCATGAAACAATGATTTCCTCGATAACTGACCATGACTTGGTTGATGGTATTGTCAAGACACAAAGAGGAAGAAAGAGCGATTTGGTCATTTGACACACATTGTAGCTAGTTGTTTTTACCTTAGTGCCACAACTTTATGTTTCTTTCATTTTATGCTCAATGGTGTGTGTCGACATATGTTTAGGCTAAGAAAGGCATTACTTCATTATATTGGTTATCCCTATTGTCCCATGCGATATTTTAATAAGACTCTGATCTTCCTCACAAACCATTGAAGACATTCCCCACAAGGATCATTCTCGAAAGTTCGTATTGTAGACAATTCTATTTGTCTTGTTGATTGCAATAATAATTATAATGTCATCCTTTTGGATGTCATAATGGATCTCATGGTAAGTTTGCACAGGGTTTCCATGCCCTATTTTTGTTGTTTTGGCATGATCTATCACGCCTTTGTATCTTGGATCAAATCTTGAATACAGATGCCTTGGATAGCCCCATTAGTAAATGGACGACCCATGAAATTATTTAAGAGCAACAAGGGGCTTTATCAAGGGTGTTTGTTATCCACTTTTATTTACATAATCATGGTGGATTATGTAAGTAGAACGTCGGAAGTTGAGAGAATATTGGGGTCACTTCAAGATATGTCTTTTGCAAGAGGAATGAACGCTATCAATCACTCTCAAATTGTGGGTGATACCCTGCTTATGGACGGGGCATCCACTGTCATTAAAAATAAGTTCAAATTAGTATTGGTTTCTTTTGAATGCAACAAGGAGGGAAGTTAATAATGGCAAAAGTTAGATCTTTGGTTGTGTTACGATGCACCTGTACCCAACACACATTCAGATGTGCCCCAGTGAGAGAGGGGCCATTTTTATGACTAGGAGGGGTGTTATTTAGTAGTGGTGGTTATGGTCGGGCCCTTTGGTCCTTCATTTAGGAGTACTATGGCTTAATTGCACTATTGACTACCCTTTGTTGGGGTTTTTTAACCCTAGGGTTGGTGTCTGTGTCTCCTCGGGGTTGATCTCTAGGTCACATGACCCCACATGTGTTTCCTTGCACCAGGTGACCTTTATTTTAACTATGAGCCTTTGGTCTCTCTTCATAGTCACCTAATACACCCTCCTGGTCACTATGCACTATAGCTTCCTCTCTCCTTGGGTTGTTTTCCATGATGATGTCATCCTCCATGCCAAGTCGTTATGCTAGTTTGGGGAGGGCATTGAGGGATTCTCAGCATTCTCGGGGTTGGATGGGGCATGACTCCCTCCCTCCAGCTCACTCTCGCCTTTCATTCGTAGTGATTTGCTTATTTTTAGTCATTTTTGTCATTTTGGGTAGTCTTTGCGGGGGAATGCCCCAAGTTTCCCATAAACTGGATTATTTTATATTATTTTTGTTATAATTTTAAGTTGAAATTTTAAAATTTGAAATTGACATTTTAAAGGCATGTCGACTTGGATATATTTGTAAAGTGAGTGTGAGAAGGCTACAAATAAGCCTCTCCTCACTTCATTTGAACATAAGAGAACTAGAATAAAACAATGTTACTTTTTTACTCTTCTTAGGGCTCTTGGAGTGATGCACACCTCTTGAGGAGGATATCTTTTCTGGTTTAAAGGAAAATATTTTGAAGTATCTTTGGTTCATGCTCTTTGCTAAGGTGATGCTAGAATTGTTTGTTTGATACATGCACAAGGATGTATCTAAGTCCTTCTCTTGATTTCTATTTGTTACATGTTGATAGATTATTCTTGTTTATAGTTTAATGGTAGCCATTAGAGCTGCATTTTGTCTAAACTATGTCATTTTCAGCCTTTTGTCACCATAGTATTGTAGAGGACATCCTCTCGAAGGAGTTCTTTGAAGCTTGGGCCTTAGGTCTTTGAGTTTTTCCCTAACTAGGCTTCCTTTAACCAACTCTTGAGGTTGTTAAAGAAGGCCCTAGTTTGCCAAACTTTGAAAGGACCTCTTGAGAGGAAGGATGGTCACCTTCCTTGATGCCCTAGAGTTAGGATAAAACCTTAAAACCCTTATCTTTACCTTCGTCTACAATTAGATTGTGTGTGCATGTGTAAATTTGCATTTTCATGGTAAAATTAGGTTTATAATTAGGTCTTCATTTTTATGTCTAAAACCCCTAAAAGTTTATATATATATTTCAAATTTTGGGCCTCCCTAAAATTTTGGCCTAATTCCATATAAATTCAGTCTGGCCTTTAAAGCCCTTAAAACCCTAGGGCGTAATTCTAGGGAGTCCTAAAAACTTAAAATTTCAAAAAAATCCTAAAACTTCCCTAAAACAGTCTTAAAACCTAACTTTCCCACTATCCTAACCTACCCTACAACCTAACCTTTCCTAAGCCTTATGCTCCTAAACCTCTCGGGCCTCCCTTCTCCTCTTCTCCCTACCCTCAACCTCCTCTCTCCCCTCTTCTCCTACCCTTATCCTTCACCTTTAGGGTTGTTGTCTCATCAAACAACCCTTAGGTTGTCCCTTCTATATCGACCTGCCACACTTAGGGCTCATCCTAGCCCCAAACAGTCTCCCTTTGTTTCAGCCTCACATTTTAGGGTCTGCCCAAGGCTGCTACAACCCTAGACAACACTCTCACCACTGTCATATAAATATGCAAAATGCTACAAACTGTCAAGCTTAATAGTCATCTTCACCTGCAACAATGAACATTAAAATTCAGCCATAAATTGGGAATTGGAAGCAAATTAAAATTTTGATGCTACTAATAACTAAGGTCTTAAAGACCATACTTATTGTTGCTATACAAGTCTGAAACCTTACACTTCATATATTGCTAGGATTGATGATAAGAGGTTGAGGCATTGTGGTTTATTGAATGTGTAAATTGTACATCACATGCACTTCTTTGGATTACATAAATGTTGGTTTAATCACCATTAAAAGGGATTGTCATACTGTCATACAAGTATAACTATATCATCCCTCTTATTGTTCATTGGAAAGTGATTGGATGATTATATATTGTTGCCATTGTACTCATATTGAATGGTATGTGGTTACATGTTTCATGTTTATTATTGGTGAATGTCTCTCAAATGCTAAAGTGTTATTAAAGGCCTATATTACCAATTTCATGTATCTTGAACTGCATACTTGAAGGAATAGTCTTTTGTTGTAAGTGTCTTGCAAATCGTCAAAGGGCTCTCCCCTTGGAGGTTCTTGTTGGTTGTGGAGCCTAATCTTCCTGATTTAGAGATGTTATTGTTGAGTCGTGTTTGTACCCTAGTTTTACTTTACACTCATCCCAGCAGGGGGGTGTGGGGGCGAAGCCAACAACATAATTTTTTTGGGATGTTTGTTCACCAACCGTTTATGGGCCCATGGTATTGGGTGACCCGTAGTATTTTCCCATCGTAATTCCCCTATAAAAATAAAGCATTGTAATACGACTGTGTATTGTATTGTAGCATTGTAAAACGATCTTTATGATTGTGTGAGAGAGACTGTGAGAGAGTGGAGAGGAAGTGCACCGGGTTTGCCGCAGGTTGTATCTCTTCATTTTGTTGGACGGTATAATAATAAAAGGACTGGCAATGTATGTTTGTATGTAGCCCATCTTGGGTGAACCACGTTGTATTGGTGTCTCTCTTGTAATGTGTTAGTGTGTTTTATATTTGCATCTTGTTTATTGTTATTGCTCTGCAATCTTGTTTTTCTAACAATTTCGACTCTCTAAAGAATTCTTGGAAGAGTGACTAAGGTGACAATGGTCACATCTTGCACATATTGTGTATCGATGACTAGCCCTACTAGTTCATCTGGTAACATTTTAGGTGTCGTTGTCAGGGACCTTGAGATCAATTGAGGTGACTAATCCATGCATGAAAGACACGTTGGTAAATATTAAGGTACGTCATTGTGCTCAATATATCTATAATTTTGTAAGGACCAACTTGACAGGTTTATCTCACGAATCCACCAAGAACTCAATCACCATATCTCATGTACATCGTTGTTTTTGGGTACTTTGGTGAGATTTGTTAATCTAACTTGGGAGGTCTCTCCTGGCGACTACGACTAAAGAAATAGAAGTACTCTATGAGAACTAGAAGGAAGTCAGATGACATGGTATCTTCGTACCAATTGTGGATGGATGTATTGGATTTTTCATACATTCCAAGATATCCACATCAGTATATCATTAAAGATAATGGGAAATCACTTTTTCCATTATTTTGTGAGTACAAGTATCATGCAGCAACACATATATGGGATTTCATGCAATTTATCCAAGAAAGCAATATCATATATGCCGACATCAAAATGAAGCTTTTTTTTGCTTTCCCTCGACTTAGAGAATAACCAGAGTGTTAGGAATTGGTATGAGGGATTCCCCCCCCAAAAAAAATTCTTTGCTTAGGCAGATCGTCGATGCATTCAATGGGGATTAGGATTATGAGATGAAAGAACATGAAAGAAAGGACGTGATCGACCGTATATGAGAAGAAACCTTGGAAATTATCATGAACCAAGACGCTCCTAATAAAGAAATCAATGAAGATATTCCATTTGAATTTAAAGACGTTGATAATCCAATAGAAGTGGAAATGGAAATAAAGTTTCACTCCTCTCAAATTGTCAATATTTCTAGGACATTCATATGAGTTACCAGAGATATTCTGGCATGCCTTCAAGGGTGACCATGATAATGTCATGCATCATATTGAATGGTTTATGACTTTGGCTTCAGAATATGGTATTAAAGAAGAAGACATTTACATGCGATCATTCGTTCTTCACCTAGGATGAAAGGATCTTGCTTGGTTTATGGGCCTAGACAAAGGGACAATATCATCCTTTGCAAAATTTATAGAAACTTTTTGTAGCTACTAGGATTCAGAGCGACCTACTAAATGGATGGATTATGCTAAAAATGTAAGGAATTTATTCCATAAAGAAATCCAAACCGAAAATCAACTTGAAGAAACGATTGTTTAGGATCTAATTGATGATATTTCAAGCTTGACATTCGAATATGAAGTTCCTCATACAAATGAATACAATGGTGATCATACATATAAAGGTTAAGAGGCCCTAGTCAAAGAAGTCGAAGAGCATATGGAAAGGGTGAATTCTCCTATCCAGCACACAGTAACTTCTTATGACATCTCAGATTTCTTAGGACATAATGACATAATTACGAATGGTGATGATTAATGGATGTTCATGGGTCCACCTCTCTATGATACTTCGAGACCTGGTAGTATTGTTTCCAGACTCTGCAGTGATGAAGAAGATCTTGATGAAGCTAATACGGATTAGCGTGAGATAGAATTCGACACTATTTGGGATGAATAACTTTTGATTACCTCAAGCAAGGATATCAAAGACATACTTTGTGAGGGACCTATTGAGCAATATATGTTTATTCCATATCCTTATGATGTCGACGACGAAGATTGGGTCAATCCTTTTTCCATTACAGTTGAATATGTAGCACCACCAAACATCATAGATGATTGTTATACATACATGCCTCAATATGATACAGAGTGTGAAGATTAAGGAAAACACGCTCCCGACGATGTGCCATATGACTTAGTTCAGTATTTCTCACCTAGCAATCAGAGAAGTGTGGTATGTTATACAGATATGACTAGGTTTTCATCCCTTCCAGTGGCTCAGGCCTCCTGTTCTTTGCAACCTATGATGAGCTCAGATCATCATTCCTAGTCGTCTTCCTCATAAAAATCTTGTCAAAGTTGTTCAACCTTTTCTATCCTATACCGGTAAATTCCCAGTGATTCATTTCAATAAGATTGAGACAGGTATGTGGGAAAGTATGATTATCATTCTTCAATTTCATAACAATTATTGTTTATCTTTTAGTTTGAAGCATGAAGGTGTGAATCTTATGGCTAACAATTTCAAAATTTTAAGGAACATTGAAGGTACTAACATAAATGTTCCAACAAAGATGAGAAGTGTGTTTCTGTGTCCTAAAGCGTATTTGAATAGGTACAAGAACACGTTGCGGTTGACAAATCAAGATTTGTGAGGCCCACCTTTGCATTGATTTGCATCAAATACGTGTTGTTGTGTTGTATTAGCATCGTCATCGATATGGGCATCATGTTTGCAGTGTGTGTCTGTCTACTTGATTTGTACTAGCGTTGTGTTAGCATTGAAATACAAATATTTTGCATCATATTTATATATTGATAATGTTATATTACATTGCTCATGCACCATTTTAGGGTCATATTTATGTTGTTAGTGTGCACTTTTGTGTCATATTGTGTTGAAATAGTGTAACATATGTGTCCTATTGTGTAAAAAGTGCAACATGTTTGACCAAATAGTGTCAAGCTTGCATTGTGTTTAGTATTCAAAATTGCAACATCATTTTTATTAATGATCCATACAATTTTATTAATTTGATTATTTAATTGTTATTTATTAATTATTAATATTATTGTAAATGCTATTTTTATAGGTTTTAAACATTGACAAGATTGATTATTAGTATAAATCTATCTTACATCATACACCAAGTAAAAAACATGTATATGTAAACACAATACCCCACTGACATCATGTTAATTTCACACAATGAGAGCAAAAAAACATATATCGATGAAGACAACTATGGAATTCTACTACACTAAACCAATTTCACTTGATAGAAGAAGAAAAAATATGTATATATAATTGTTAATGCTGAAATTTTAAATTAAATTGTAAAACAACCATGTAATTTTTTTGCCTATAAATAAGTGGTACACTATCACCCCACATAAACGCCAACTTTGTATACAACATTGCATGAAATATTTTGAACACATATAGGGAAAGGAAATGTATTTGACATAATCAGTTGATTGAACTATGGTGAATTCTCTCATCATCTTCTAAAAACTCCTCATCCTCCTTATATACAAACATATAAAAGAACACGAACTCAATAATTATAAAAATGATAACATTTAAATATGTAATAAAAACATACAAGTTAAATAGTTTCCAATAACCTCCAATCCTTCCGAGTCACCCATGCCATCATCAATACGGGAGAATATAATAAATGTCAATCAATCAATGAATAATCCAACTATATTTAAGGTAGTTTAACTCAATTTAAAGAAAGATTTATCCTTAGGGTGGAGGCAGCCATGAAACCAGTTCAAGGAAACCATGAGTGAGAGGTTGATGGATTAAGAGACAACAGTTACTCATAATATCGATATGAAGGTATATAGGTGTTGTCTACAATTATGCAAGGAGACGACATGCAAACAATGGTGACATAGTTAGTCAATTGGGTACTCCTTTTGGTGCATAAGAGTCTTGTTATAAAACAGGATCACAAAGCAATAACAATAAACAAGATGCAAATATTAAAACATATAAAACATTACACGAGAGACACCAATATAACATGGTTCACCAAAGATGGGATACATCTACACATAAATTGTCATACCTTTTATTATTATACCGTCCAACAAAATGAATGGATACAACCTGTAGCACACCCGCAACACTTCCTCTTCACTCTCTCACAGTCTCTCTCACACAATCACATAGATTGTTTAACAATGCTACAGTACAATACACAACTGTATTACAATTCCTTCCTTTTATAAAGGGAACATCATGGAAAAATACCATGGGCCCATAAACCACCCATTATTGACCAAGTCATGACTACAAAATTACAACATTTTACAAGGCATCTTTTTCTAAATTTTATCTACGGGGGTGCTTCCCCCGAACCCTCGCCAAGGGGGGACCCTCACAACTATAGTGGGGGGTAAATCCCCCCCACACCCCCCATCAAGTGCTAGGATCTGAACAAAGATGAAATAACATCTCTGAATCAGGAATATCAGGCTCCACAACCAACAATCTCCCACTTGGATACTAATCACAACAACGCCATCGTTGCTGCACTTGCTAAACTATGATTTGGATCTTGGACCTAACAAATTTCTCATCTTCACCTTCATGCTTGAAGGCCAACATAAATCGAGCAGGAACTCAATTTCTCTTTGGTTACTACCTTTGTCAACATGTTTACAGGATTTTACCTAGTATGTATTTTTTCCAACTTTAACAGTTCATCTTCCAGAATAAATCTTATGAAATAGTATGTGAGATGTATATGTTTAGTCTTTGAGTGGAAGGTTGAGTTATTTTCAAGATGAATGGCACTCTGGATGTCATTGTACAACTTACTATTCTCCTGCTTCTTACCCAATTTATCCATAAACCTCTGCAACCAAATCATCTCTTTTTTAGCCTTTGTAGCAGCAACATACTATGCCTCTGTTGTTGAAAGTGAAGCAACATTTTGTTGTTTCGAAATCCAACTTATTGTGTTCCATCCACAGTAAAAACAGACCCTGTGGTGATCCTCCTACTGTCTTCATCACCTGCCATATCTGTGTCAACATATCCCTGTAGAACAGTGTATGAACCTCCAAAACATAATGCATGAGAAGTAGTACCTCTCAAATACATGAGAATCCATTGTACTACCTTCCAATGTTCTTTACCTAGATTATTCATATACCTGCTCACAACTCCCACTACATGTGCAATATGTGGTCTTGTGCACACCATGGCATACACTAAGCTGCCAACTAGTGATGAATATGTAACCTTGGACATGTATTCTATCTCCTCTTATGTATTGGGACACATCTCCTTACTTAGTATGAAATGGTTGGACAAAGGTGTACTAACTAGTTTTGCATTCTTCATTCTAAACCTATCCAACACCTTTTCTATGTACTCACCTTGAGACAATGTCAAATTGCAATTTTTCCTGTCTCTTGTTATTCTCATACCAAGGATTTGCTTTGCAACACCCAAATCCTTCATAGCAAATGGTTTAGATAGTTTCCTTTTGAGCACATTTATATCTTGCATGTTAGACCCTACAACAATCATGTAATCCACATACAATAACAAAATAATATATCTTCTGTTAGTTAGCCTCTTGAAATAAACACATTGGTCAGAAGGACATTTACTATAACCCTGTTTTGTCATAAACTTATCAAATTTTAAATACCACTACCTTATAGCTTGCTTTAGGCCATACAAGCTCTTCTTCAACTTGCAAACCAAATTCTCCTTCCCTTTGAACTCATACCCTTATGGATGTTGCATTTAAATTTCTTCCTCCATATTTGCATGGAGAAAGGTTGTTTTTACATCTAATTGTTCAATATGCAAGTATTCTACCGCTTCTAGACTTAAAATAGTCCTAATTGAAGTCGTTTTAACAACATGAGAAAATATTTCATCAAAATTTGTACCTTTCTTTTGTGTAAACCCTTTACCATGAGTCTAGCTTTATACCTCTTATTTCCTCCTTCTTCTTCCTTCAACATGTAAACCCATTTATTATGCAATGCTCTTATACTTGCAAGCAACTCAACCAAATACCATGTCTAGTTTCTTACCAATGAGTCCATCTCCTCATCCATGCCTTGCTCCCACTTCTTTTTAGTTTCCGCATGCATTGCTCCTTTATAACATTTTGGTTCACGAAAGTCAGTCATCAATAAATAATACAATGAAGAAGATAATTGTTTGGAGGGTCTACTTATCCTGGTAGATCTTCTTACACTTGCAGGAATCTGAGGTACTTATTGTTGTTCTTGATTTTCTTGCACCTTTGGAACTTCATTTTATTTTATTTCATCAAGCACTGTGCACTCTGTGTTTTCCTTTTCCTCTTTCTTTTCATGTAACTGATCTTTGTACATAACATTTGCATTGAATACCACATCTCTACTTCTAATAATTTTGTGATTTTCATAATCCCATTTAGTGATAATCAAAATTATCAACCCTGTATCCAATAAAGGTGCATTTCTTGGATTCAACCTCTAGCTTTGTTCTATTTTCTTTATCAATATGTACAAATGCTTCATAACCAAAAGTTCTAAAAAATGAGTAGTTTACATTTTTACGTGTCCATTCCTCCTTTGCAATTCCACCATCCAAAGCACTTGAAGGCCCTCTGTTTATTAAGTAAACAATAGTATCTACAACAGAATCTCAAAACTATAAGGGAAACCCTACATGCAATCTCATACACCTTGCACGCTCCATGATCATCCTATTCATCCTTTCTAATACACAATTTTCTTGTGGTGTTCCTAGGACTCTCTTCTCTATACAAATCCCATGGTATGAACAATAACTACCAACTCTTTTCTGTAGTATTCACCTCCATTATTAGATCTGGGACACTTCAATCTTTTCTCTGTCTCATTCTCAACCAAATATTTCCACTTCTTAAAAGTAGCAAACACATCAGATTTCTATCTAATGCAATAAACGCACGTTTTTTCTAGTTGCATCATCAATAAAAATAACCTAATGATGGGAGCCACCAAGAGATTGTACTTGAGCTGGTATGCATACATATGTATGCACAAGCTCTAACTTTTCACTCTTATTTTGTTTCCCAAGCTTGAGAAATATAACTCTCTTCTGTTTTCCATAAACACAGTTCTCACAGAATTCCAAACTTACCTACTTCATATCTGGAAGCAATTTTCTTGAGTGGAGAATTTGCATCTCCTTCTGACTCATGTGGCAAAGCCTATGATTCCACAACATTGTACATGTTTCTATGGAAGCTACAGAGATAGAATAATTAATATTACGAGGACATAAATACAACGCACCTATCCTATCTCCTTTTGTTGTTACCAGTGCTTCTTTAGTGATCTTCCAACACATTTTTTCAAGCGTAGACAAACAACCACTATCTCCGAACTGCCTTATTGAGATCATATTTATTTTCATGGCAAGAATATTCCTTACATATTTTAACATCCATTCATTTCCATTATTTAACTTAATACGTACCTTACCCATTCCAACAATTTACATGGTTCATCATCCCCCAATAAAACATGTCCAAAATCACCTGGAACATAATCATGAAAGAATTTCCTATGGGGTGTAGCATGACATGAATCCCGTGAATCTACTACCTAGTAATCACTAGTATTATCTAATGCAAGAATCAAAGCATATTGTAACACATCACCTGCTACATTAGCTTCCTGAGTAGTCTCCTAGTACCAGTCTCCTTTCTTATTTGGAACTATATATTCTTTCTTCATATGTCCTCTCTTACCACAGCTCCAACACTCCATATTTCCAAGTATGGGCTTGGATCTGCCCTTTCTAGAGCTGCTTCGATAACCTAGACTCTTTCCTCTCTCCCTTTGTATCCCCCCGATATCCATGGTCAACACATTACCTGATGTCTCACCTGTGCTTTTTCCTCGCATTTCCTCGCTAAGAATAACACCAATAACATCATCAAATTTAAGAATGTTTGAATGAGAGACAAAGTTACATACACCCATTCCATCTTCCTGGCAATAAGCACAATATTAGAAGATCCCTAACCTCATCATCAAAGTTCACTCCTACAGAACTTAGCCGATTAGTAACCGTATTAAATTCATTTAAATGGTCAGCAACAAATCCACCTTCTGACATCTTCATATTAACTAAACACTTCATTAGAAGTACCTTGTTGGAAACCGAAGGTTTTTCATAGAGCTTAGCCAATGTGCTCATCACACCCTCCATTGTCTTTTCTTTTGAAATATTTAAAGCCACCGATAAATCCAAGCATAGTCGTATTGTTCCCAGTGCCTTTATGTCAAGAACCGCCCATTCTTTGTCCTTCATAGTCGCTGACCATTTTGTTTTTCTTCCTAGCGGTAGGAACAAATCATTTTGGTACAGATAGTCCTCCATTTACATCTTCCATAACGAGTAGGTTTGGATGTAAAATTTATCGACCCTAAACTTTCCTTCTTCTTCCAATGCTCCCACTCGAACCAGGAACCCTTATTTCCTGCGAGTTTACCAACCAAATAGACCTTTTGTCTCTGATGCCAATTATTAGAAAACAATTGCATAGAAATAACAATAAACAAGATGCAAATATTAAAACATATAAAACATTACAAGAGAGACACCAATATATTGTGGTTCACCCAAGATGGGATACATCCACACAGAAATTGCTAGTTCTTTTATTATTATACCTTCCAACAAAATGAAGGGATACAACCTGCAACACACCCATAACCCGTTGCACTTCCTCTTCACTCTCTCACAATCTCTCTCACACAATCATAGAGATCGTTTTACAATTCTACAATACAATACACAACCGTATTACAATGCCTTACTTTTATAAAGAGAACACCATGGGAAAATACCACAGGTTGCCAAAAAAAACATGGGCCCGTAAATCACCCAGTATTGACCAAGTCATGACTCTGAAATTACAACATTTACAAGACATTTTTTTTCTAAATTTTTGCTACAGGGGTGTTTCCCCCGACCCCCCGCTAAGGGAGGGGATAATGGCTATAGTGGGGGGGGGGGGGGGGGGGGGGGGGGGGGAGGGGGGAAAGCCCCCCCGTCAGGTTCTGGGATCCAAACATGGTTGAATAACATCTTTGAATCAGGAATATCGAGCTTCACAACCAATAAGTCTTTGGTTACTAGTGAAAGGGAGGGTAATACTTCATCTCGTGTTGGGATAAGAGGGAATGGTTATGCGAAATTACATTATGGCCAAAGTGGAGGATGGGAGAGTGGGCCCACTTTGACATTGTCATCATTCCATATGCCAAATCATTAGGGCTAGGTACATTGCTCGATCACTCTACATGTGGTAGGAGTTAATCCTAGTTATGATGCATCTCAGGAAGAGGCAATCTCGTCGTTGTCAACTGGATTTTGCACAGAGGAGGTTTTTACTGTATAAGGACAAGAGTACGAGAAATTCAATTATTTTTTCTCCTTCCTTGACTTACATTGGCTTGGATGGTGTTAGTCTACAAGGGAGTAAGGTTTCAAGAGTCTTATGCTCTATCCCAGTTGGTATAGTGGATAGTTAGGTAGTTTATGATTAGAGGAAACACTTAATGAAGGGGTCAAATGTGAATTGAGGGTAGTGTATGGTGTTTGGTTTTGGCATAGAAGAAATATTCCCTTCAAGTGAAGAGAGAAGGGTATGTGGATTAGAGGATGGAAAAAATATTGTATTAGAGTGGGAGAATAGGAAAAAATCAAAGGAAAAGTGCATCAAACATAGAACCAGGTATGTAAAATTGTCAACCAAAAAAAGTCGAAAACATCAAAGGAAAAGTGTATCAAACTGTTGTGGCCTGGAAAATCGCAGGCAACGACAGCAAGGGATTCTCCCCAGTCAACGTTCCCAACTAGCCCGTGACTGTTTGGCATGGGGAATCCGTCCAGTTTACGGTCCGGCTACCATAGGTCAAGTAAAAAATTAAAAGGTTTTACCGGTTGTGGCCCGGTCCACCGTATATATTTTTATGTTTTTAACTTTAAGTATGATATGCAAGTGCCTATCTAAAATGCAGATTGATAAAGAATACGAGGAGTGGTCACAATGTGATGCGCAGGTTCTTACCTCTCATCTTAGACTCTCTCGCATCTAAACCACACACAACAGGAAATAAAACTAACTAAGTTGCCCCTGGGAAGTGAGATAATCAGTTAATGAGTAATGTATTACTGTTCATGCATTAAGAAAAATCACAGATAGCTGTTCTTTCATTCAAAACACATAAACATGAATAGATGGATGAACAACAAGATAGCTCATTGTTTGTGAAAACATTTATTACTGGCATAGTGGAAATTATCATAAAATAAACTAGGGAGCATTCATAAAATAACATAGGTTCAACAAGTTAAAACGATCTCACGGTTAATGAATAAAAGCTGAAAATGAAATAGTTCCCCTTCAACCACATCCATTGAACAGCATTTGAACATTCCACCAAAGCTTTCTCCAACAAGAAAAATTGTAATTATATATTGCAAAACGAAATAGTTCCTCTTACAATGTGTTCTCACAAGTCTAACTGGGAAAAAGTCGTTTCTCTATCTAACTCTCCTATACTTATACAAAAGGCAAAACTTTTGGGCTGCCCCTAAATGACCCCTGGGCTTCCCCAACGTTTCATCTCCCAAAATTTGTCTTATATTGAGTGCTCATACAATTTACAATATATTACATTTAAACAAACTAATAAAGCACTTAAGTGGAGGGCCCCACTAGATTATTTAGGAACCTTTTCCATGCTTGGGCTTCTGATGCGATATTCTCAAATTCAGAAGGCTCAAGAAAACAAATGTTAATCTCAAACTTTGCAGCCTAATTTTTAATCACTTCAATTCTGGCTGAGCTCAGGCGTAGTTGATCTTCCAGTAACTATACACTGATTTCCAAATGAGCCACTTCATCTTTCAAGATCTGTTCGTCCAAGACTTTGACTTGTTGAGTCCTCTACTCATCCTCTTGATATCTGCTTTGTAACATTTCTATGAACAGGTCATGTTTTGGAAACGTATCTAATCTTTGCTCAGCAGCCACCTGGCATCGGTTGTAAGTGATTAGCAGCCTTCTGCAATACTCGGTGCAAGCTCCTTTCATTTTCTTTACAGCCTTCTTGAATTCTTCTGCTGTGTTTATTGCAAACTCCAACAAGTCATAATCCTGCCTTAAGCCTTGTTGATCTTTTGCTGGTAAGTCTGCAGAAATCTCTTCATTGGACTCCAACCTTCCTATTTTTCCCGCCAGGACTTCCAAAATGTCCTGAGACCTATCTACAAAATACGAAGAAGTCTCCAAAATTTCTTCTAATCTATTATCTACCTGCAAAAATTTGCATCTTTCTTCTTCTATGGACACCTGCAGCCGGTGCATTTTGCTTCTTTGTGTTAGGGCATGCTCTTTGAAAGGCTGAATACTAGTTTGTTGTTCCTTAGCCTCTTTCAAAGATGCTGTTAGTGAAGCAATTTGTCCCTTAAACTCTACTGCTTGTACCTGAAACTGTTTTTCTGTCTCCTCCATGGAAGCCCTTTGTGTTTCTAGTTCCCCAACTTTGCTTTGCAGTTGGTCTCTTTCTGCATGAAGATTTTCATTTGTTGTTTTTAGTCCATCCCTTTCTGTCTTTAGCTCCTGATATTCCTGCTGCAATTTTGCTAAGCTATCCGGAGCATCTGCTCCTCACTTTTCGATAGCAACTTCTAAAGACATCTTGTCGACTTGGAGGGACTGAAGCTCTACTTTTGAAGACTTCACTTCATTCAGCATGTCTTCGAACTTTCTCTTTAATTTGTTGCCTTCATCCCTCTCCATTTTCAAAGTCTTTTTAATTGGGCAGCAATTTTCCTTGATTGCTCAAGGTCTGTCATTATTCGATCCACATTATCTTCAGAGGCGTGGATCAATGCTGCTCCAGCTCGGATTGTCAGTCTCAGGTCCGTGTCTGTCCCATGTACCAAGGTTTTATCATTTATCATCATCCCTGACTGCCCCCCAGTTTCAACTTTCTTCTCAGTCCTCTTCACAATTCTTTTCTTTTCTCTGTCGTAAAAGATGGTATTGAAGTCTGGAACTTCTTCCCCTTTCTTTTGTTCAAAAGGAATCAACTTTAATCTAGAAACAACAACCTACCCTAAACTGCTATTAGCAGTTGCAGTAGGCTCTTGGGAGTCAGGACAATCCTGATCTTGTACTCCTTGAGTGTCTGCAGGGTTAGAAATTTGTTGATATGTTGTGGACCCTGTCAATTTCAGCCTTTCAGCTTCCTGCTTCTTTAGCTCTTCATCCTATTTCTTTTTTCTTTCTTCTTCTTCCCTCTTGGCAGCTTCCTCTGTACTCTTTGCTGCTTCTTGTTCAGCTTTCTTCCTTTCTTCTTCTTCATTTTTAAGCCAACTCTCGGCCTCCTGTACTAGTCTCCTAGCATCTTCTTCTCTTTTCCTAGCCTCCTCTTCATCAGATTTATTCTACTCAGCCTGGCCCTTACCACCTTTAGTGGTGATCTTCTTTTTAAATCTTCTTTTTAATGCAGTCATATTTTCTGCATTTTTGAATGTTTCTTCACCCTTATCCCAATGGTTTGTATATTCAAAATTCACATTGGCTTCCTTGCAATGTTCCACAACTTTGTTTTGAGAATCATTTCTATGGAAGTTCATTTCCCCAAAGTGAAATTGCTCCAGTTCCTGTACAAACTCATTAGCCTTTTTAACTTTTGAAAAATTATAGCTTCCCAGTTTGAACGGTATGGGAGGATAAGTTTCCTTCTTGTGCTTGAACAAAAAACTCCCTATACCATCCAAGAAAACTTGTCTGGCTGCTTCTTTGTGTACCACATAATCGATGGCATATTTGGGAAGCAATGAAGGCGCCCTGGAGCAACCATACATTCTAATATACATCCCTTCCTCAGTCAAGTAGTAATTGGCATACTCCTCAATGACTTTCAATGCCTCTTTAGACATGCAATTGCATTCTTTTAAGAAAATCAAAGTATACAAGGGCATAATAAATTGTTCACAAACTTCTTTGTAATGACTCTAGTATTTGTGTGCCCATAATGGCTTGTAGGCCGTGTACACAGGGGTTCTGTCCCTATCCCATATGCACCTTAGGTTTGGAAATGGCTGGGTGCATAGTATACAATCAATTAATATGGAGCTCATGTAGAACTAAGACCTTTTCTGGGACACCCCTCCCAGAGCTGAAGCAATGCAGGCTGAGAGACTGTTGGACAAAATGTTTGCCCAGTTGAACATAGTCCCTTGGGTGGATACATAGAAGATAATAGGAACCCATCCTAACTTGAAACTCCTTCCGTGGGATCTCCCAAAGATTCTGTTCAGCATTAACGCAATGAACCTATAAGGGGTTCTTAACTTAGTTGTGTCGTATTCCCCTGATGGTCTGGTTTGGAAATTCTTACCAGGTATCATCCTTCTTTTTACTGTTTCAACCAGGTCTAGGTTAATCTCCTTCAACCAATCTTCAGTTAGGTAAACCTGGGCTTCTGGTAAGTGATAAGCTAATGATACATAACCAGGGCTAGAAGCAGCATAGCCCTACTTGGCTGTATTGGCCAGAATCATAGTATTCATGTCTGCCCTAGGCAGAATCCATCCAATCACTTCTGAGCATGGGAAAAGCTCAGGTCTAGTAGCTATCTTCATCAAGGCAGATTTTTCAATATTAGCATATATTGTTAACTCTTCAAACCCAGTATCAGGCACCTCCTAGTTTAAAATTAGTCTGTAAATCTCGCCCCACTTGTAGTCAGGTTCCACACCGGTGGTGGCTCCAGTATCCTCATAAATGTACTCAGTCTTTGTAATAATTTCCACCTCAGGATCACCTTCAGCAATGGGGGCTTTCTTTTTCTGTCTTTTCAACATCTCATCTTTGGAAAAGTTGCCCTGTCACAAAACAAAATGCCTTTAGGCTTTGAGTTGTTAACCAGTATTCAAAGAACGAAGAAAAACTGTATAAGCATTTACCTCAGCCATATTTTCCATAGCTAAATCTATGTAGATACAGAACCAGGGCTAACTAGCAAATACTTTCTGCAAAAAGATAGGTCCTGAAAAATCCTAAGTCATGCCCGCGACTAAAATCAATATGATTTACAACATACGGCATAACCCTGCTAATCATGTAAAACCTCTATCGGCGATACTAAACACGGCGAAATGGGAAGAAAACCGGTCTGATCAAAACTAAAACCCTGGGCGTTATCGACTTTAGTAGAACACGTTCCAACTCCTTGCTTCAAAAATAAATCCCATCAAATGGGGCTTATCCTCAAAAATCTGTGACCCCAGTTCCAAAACATGCGGGTAACCAAAACAATTGAACTCAAAACCTCCGGCGTTTCGAACAAAACCAGGGTAAACGCCTACTAACTGCAAAAGAAAGGAAAATTCCCCCCTCGGATGGCCATATGCAAACCCAGAAAAACCGGTGCAGATAGCGTAACGNCCCCCCCCATCCGCTAACTGTCAAAGTGAACCACCATACATGCTGATAAACCCATAAACATGTGCCCATTGACCACGGCGGGAAAAAAAACCTAACCAAGGACGAGACCCTAGTTCCAAAAACTTAAAAGAATGGAGCATTAGTTGGAAGGGACAACCCATTCATGGTAAATATGAGGCCATTTCATGGGTAATGAACCACCAATCATGGGCATAACGTGCATTCCATTTCCATTCAACAAAGGATGGATTGTTTATGAAGATTTCAACATTGTTAAGTCAATCTTCATGTCTCATTCATTCATGGTCTTATCAACCAATTACAATCATGTCAAGATGGCCTTAAGCGTAGTTCACAACCTCATTCTTAGCAAAAAATTCCAATTCCACACCCTACAGGAAATCCTGTAGCTGAGATGGATGTTAACAACCCTAAAGAATTACTAAAAATCTTGTATCTTATTTTGGTAATACATGTTATGTGATTATGGTAATTTCTTATGTTCTGTGGTTTCGACAATTGGATTCTTATGGTTGATGATTGTTTTTACCAAGGGGTTGTTGGTGGAATGATGATCCTAAAAATAAAGGATATGAGTGCATCCATATCGAGCTCTCTTTGACAAACAAACATGTCTTTGTTTATGTTATGAGGAGACAGATATACCCAGTCCAACAAATCCACCACCGATCTTCATGTACAAGTGATATGGTAATACACTATAGTTCGGGTAGTTGTTATTACCTACAGATGATTTGATAGTTCACTCTGCAGTTCATGTAGTTGGTGTCTACAGTTCTGGTAGTCACACGTGTAGCACCATAATTCTAACCTAAGGGTTAATCTTTGATTATAGAACCACAACAACTAAGAACTTAATTACATGATCATTTCAAGAATTCTTTGTTAAAGAAATACCCAAAAATTTAACAGTAAAACATAAATAATAATAATAAAAATAGACAGTGCCCTAAATTCATAAGGGATTATATATTACCATAGATCCAATTTTACAAATTAAACATCAATAGTCCAATAATTAAAAAAACAGGACAATCAAAATGCATATGTGAATTGAAGAGTAAAAATTACAGTAATCACCACCACCACGATGCCCATCACCAACAACTACAAACCACATGTGGGGAAACCTTTATCCTCTCAACAAACCCCTCAGTCATAGACTGAGAGCCCCCAAGCTCTCACTCGGCAATACCAAGCCAACCATCAATATTCACATCAGAAGAATAGTCACAGACTCCCTTCTCCCTTTCCTCCATTTCCTCCCAAAACCCCAAAGGAACCTGGAAGGAAGAAGCCCTTTCCCATTCTTAAGATTTTCCAAGCTTCCCCAAGGGTGGAAACATGTCCCCATGCAATATTTTCCCATGCAAAATTCCATAAAAATAGATAAATAGCTCATAATTATATATTTTATTATTTTCCTTTTCAACTCCTTATTTAACCCAAAACATGATTTATTAAGTTTATTTTTGTCTAGTTATATATATTTAATTTTATGAATCCCTTACTCTTGTAATAATAATATTATTATTTTTTTCCTAGAAAAAAAGTGTAACTTTATATCATCATTTGAGAACAAGGTTACAATCAAAATATACACCAAACTGTGTATTTAAGTACAAAATAGATAAAAAAACAGCTAGTATGCTGAAAATATAAAAAACCTCTGTGGGATCCCACAAAGATAATATAGTTGACAACTAAAAATTCTGTTCATATTCCAGCACATGAACTGTGTTGTAATATCCAAAAAAAATAATGCATAGACAGTATTGTTGTTCCATAAGACCTGGGATCAGTTCCTAAATCATCTTTCGTGGAGCTTCACCACCAATACTTGTTCAAAAAATGCCTCATATGAAGACAGTAAAGAGATATAGTATGCTGCTAGAAACACACAATAATGTCTAATCATAAGTCCATATCATCTATCGTGAAGCTTCACCACCAAAAATAAACTGGTTCAATATATGCCTCATATGAATAAAGAGGTATGATATTGTGCTAGAAACACATAGTAATGACTAATCATAATTCTGCCCTTTCAATGAAAGGTTGATGAGAATATTCATGAACAAGTCCATCTATGGACTCCCTAATCTACCACCTGCCCACCTCCATCTGTAAGCCCGCCTTCGAAGCCCTGTTCGCAAACCTGTTATTCTCCCTGTAGACATGGTTGCAATTGAAAGAAGTGTAAGATTCAATTACAACCCGGATGGAAAATAAAATAGTTTCAAATCTAATGTTCTGGCAAGTTTGTGTTCCTTTAACCCAGTTGATCACATTCATTGAGTCCCCAAAAACATGAAGAGTTCGGCACCCCTTCTCTGCTACAAAGATTAGAAGGATTTTTAAACTTAGTAATTCCGCAGAGTTGTTGCTACCATCCCCCAGCCCGACCATAAGTTCAAAAAAATGATGTTCAGATAATTATAGTATAGCCCCACCCCCACATGAATTATTTTGATATGCCCCATCAAAAAAACCCCAAGGCACCAATCTATCCAGTTCCAAATCCATGATCTCTCTCTGCCGAGTAACCCTAATATGTTGTGGGAAAGCTAATAGAAAACCACAAGCTTGTGAGGCTGTGATGGAGGGAGTTACCAATTTATCCAAGAAAATGACTTTGTTCCTAGCCAGCCAAACCCCCCGGATAACCAATAAAGGGAGGGCAGTCATAGAATCCCGAGATTCAGATCTTCTCCAAGTTTCCCAAGCCTAAAGAATGGATATACCAACCCAATTATAGACTCTCCCCATCATCTTATGACACTCCCTCCAAACTTCCCTAATATATGGACAAGTGACAAAAAAGTGCAAAACTATTTCAGCCTCAGTCTGACAGAGTGACAACCACCCCGACCGTTGAAATCTCCTCTTTTGCAGATTGTCCCATGTAGGGACTTTATTTTCCAAAGTACGACACATAAAAAACCTAGTTTTGGGAGGGATTTTGATTTTCCAAAGTGTTTTCCACCACTAGATCAGTTCCCCCTGTACACCCTCTGCATCGATTTTAATATAACCGACCTTAGGGGTATATCTACCAGCATGATCCGCATCCCATATAAGAACATCCTCCCTATCCCTCAAAAGAGTTTGAAGCTGATTTAAATTGGTTATATAGGCAGCCAATTCTCTTTCAGCCGGTCCAGACAGGTGCAGATCTCCTGCCCTAATCCAACCTTTTGTCCAACGATTAGCCTGAATAGGGGAGGCGACCTGTGCCAAAAAAAAATCCATTCTGATTTAATTCCTCCACATTAGGAGCCGAGATTCTGTGAAGATTATTGCACCCTGCCTACGAATCTGCGCCAATCCTAATCTTCCATCCATTACCTACCTGCCAAGCCAAACTATTTGCAATCACCTCAAAGGATTTGACCACTACTTTCCATATAATTGAGTCTCCATAGAAAGTTTTTTCCAGAGTCCTGATCCATTGCTCCACCGAGAGTGGTGCTATATATTTTTGAACGATAACCTTTTGCCATAGGCTTTCTGTTTTGATGATTCTCCATCCCCCTTTAGCGCTAGTGCTTTTGCAAATAAAAAAAATATTCTTTAGCCCCCAACCCCCCAATATTTTAGGTATTGCAATTCTATCCCACCTGATCCATGGTCTGACATAAGCATCAGGTTTCCCACTCCACAGGAAATGAAAACACATTTTGCTCGCTGCTGCAAGAATACCCTTTGGTATCTAAGCTAATGTCATCCAATAGATAGGTATAACTTCCAATACTGATTTAACCAACACTAATCTTCCATCCCTAGAAAGCCATTTGTGGCACCAAATATTGAGGCATTTTTCCATCTTTTGAATAAGCCAAAGCCAGTCCTTCTTTTGATATGAATTGGGTTTTAACACAAAGCCCAAATATTTCAACCCATTTTCAAACAATTCCAACTTATAAGGGAAGATCCTAGAATACAACTGAATCTCATCTTCCCCCCAGCAAATGGGTTGACAGTGATGATTTTTCCAAATTGATCTCCATCCCCATGGCATTTGAAAATAGTTCCAAGATCGCCGCAATAACCTTTGCTTCTCTAACCGATCCAGAATAGAAAATGAGTATATCATCTACAAAGAGCAAATGTGTAATAAACATCCTGGCAGATACCTGAATGCCCTTCAAAGTACCCACACTCTTAGCATTCCTGAGAGACCTGCTCAAACCCTCTGCCACAAGCATAAAAAGTAGGGGAGACAGAGGACACCCCTATCTAAGACCTCTTTCAGTATGAAAGAAAGGGGAGGCTACACCATTAATCAGAACCGAGAAGGAGACCGTAGTAATACAACTCATTATTCACTTGATAAAAACAATACCAAAACCAAGATGAGTCATTAACATATGAATACATAACCAGCTTACCTTATCATATGCTTTGGACAAGTCAATCTTGAGGATAGCCCCTTTGATATGTTTATTCTTCATACTATGCAGCCCTTCCTGAGCAACCCCAATTGCTTCATGAATCCGTCTGCCCTCTAGGAAACCAAATTGTTCCTCAGTAATGTGTTCCGACAAAATCCTTTTTAACCTACTGGAAATTACCTTCGAAATGACCTTGTAGATACAGTTGCAGAGGGAGATAGGCAAGTCATTCAGTGAGATTGGATTGTCAATCTTAGGAATCAAAGCAATAAAAGTAGAATTGAAGCTAGCTGGGATCCTTCCTACCCCCTGGGAATCTTCGACCACTTTTAGCAGATCAACACCCAGGATCTCATATAATCTTTGGAAAAATTCAATGGACCACCCATCAGGCCCCAGGATTTTGTCCTTCTGAAAACTCCGTAGTACCGCCTTTAGTTCTCCTTCAGTGACTTCCTCCATTAGTGCTAGATTCTCTTCTTCCTCAACAAATCTAGGGAAAAAGTCTGCTACCCTATTGATATCAACGATGGAAGCCCGAGCCGAGGCTTTGTAGAGGGTCTGGAAGTGTTCCACCCCGGTAGTGGCCATTCCTTCAAAAGTATCATGGTAAATACCAAAACCATCCATCAACTTCCAAACGGTATTTTGTGCTTTCCTCCCCCGAGCATAAGCATGAAAAAATTTAGTATTCTCATCACCACATTCTAGCCAAATTGCCCTACTTTTGAGCCTCCAAGTCTCCTCCCTTTCCAGTAGCAGCATTCCCCTTCTTCCTTCCAACCTACAGAGGATTTCATTTTCCTGTAAAGTGAGAAAACCCCCACCATCTCTATCATAAAACCCTGCTAGTTCCAATTCAATATTTTTTAATTCACCATCCTCCCTTCTTCTTTTCTCAGAAGCCCAAGTTTTTACAGCATCTTTTAAATTGTGAATATTCGCGGCAAACTGATATGCTACCGAAGTCCTACTATTAGGATTAGTAGGAACCCATAAAGCAGAAACTAGTTTGAGAAAGGAAGGATCCTTCAACCAGGTCTTATTGTATTTCAATGGGCTAGGCGATTTAATTGGCCCGTTCCTGAATTCAAGGAAAATAGGGAAGTGATCTGAGTGGCCACCATTGCCTACCCATTGCCGGATAAAATGGTGCCTGTCCACCACCTTCTCCGAAACCAAAAATCTGTCCAACCTCTTTGCCACCCTTCCTTCCCCACATCGATTGTTTCTCCACGTAGGTTTCAACTGCACTAGTGCAATATCGAGCCAATTCTTTTCCACCAAGTTCTGAGTGAAATAATCAGTCAGGATATATGCACGGGCATGAGGACCCCAGAATTCTGACTGCCCCAAAGAAAAATTAAAATCCCCCCCCCCAAGATCAAACTATCAACATCAAGGAGTGGATTATTGAAAATGTTATCTTAGAAGGGGATTATGTTCAAATAAGGTCCATAAATGTTTACCACCATAAAACATTCCACAAGACCCAAAGCCTATACCGACATACCCAAAACTGATTCCCATCCCCAGATGTTCAGAACCTTAACTCTTCCAGAGTTCCAACCAATGGCCATCCCCCCAACCGACCGCGAACATCCAAGGTCTCAAAACCGCATCCCAGAAACCAGTTCTCCAACCTACGTTTAACAACCTCACCAATACCTAAAGTTTCTTGTAGCATCACAATATCAGGGTGTTCAATTTCCATCACCCTACGCAGTGCTGATCTTTTTTGGGGACGAGCGAGACCTCGACAGTTGAGAGACATAACTTTCATCTTTGGTCCTTCTTCCGGGCATCCACCACTCTAAGTGCCCTTTCTATGGACTGTTGTTTTCCTTCTACCACATCCTTTTTGGCTCAGGACTGTGCTTTTTCCAAATGAGCCTCAATCAGGACAAGGCTTACAGGAAAGGGGGATTCATTCAAATGAACACCAGTAGGGGGGGGACGAAACAACCAACGAATGTGTATTTATGGTCATATTTTTAATATTTTCAACCCAATCCATACCTAGAAAATTTAAACAGTTGGTAAATTTTTTTATAGACGAGGACAAGGAAAAAGTAGAGATACCTGGTGGAATAATTTCAGGCGGAGCATGTTCCGAATATGGGCCAACACCCACAGCAACCGGTACCAGAGCCATATGATATTCCATAGCTAAAGATGACTCCACCTCTATAACCCCCTCATGGTGTGGTGGAGATGATGGAGGCTATACCGTTCCCCTCACCCTGGAGCAAGTGAATCTGGTTGTCCGTTAGTCGAATCCGACTATCATTGTAATAATGAATATGAATAGTAAATAATATATTGGATGATGGGTAAAATGTACAATAAGCCCGCCCTTTTATAGGCTTGAGCGTGAAGGGTTACACCCTTTCATATAATTAACTAATCTATTTTAATAATTTATTTTATATTCATTTCATTGTCACTCCCTTTAAGGAAGCTTTGTCCTCAAAGCTTAAGTATTTTCCTAGTGCCGTTCTTCATTCTGACTCGGTGTCGGTATTAGAATCGGATGAGGTCTCTTGTGCAGAGACTTGCACTTCCTTTCCATTGATGATTTTGCACTGTATTGTCTCATTGTTCCTACATTTGTGACCAGGTGTCCAATCATCACCGCATCGACGACATATGTTTTTCTTCTTTTTCTTTTTATTAACAGAGTAACCGTTAGATGCCTTTGATCTATTTTCCATTTCGTAGATGTATGATTGAGGTTTGTGGCATTGATGGCCGGGAGACCAAGTATCTGCATAGTACCTACATTGTGTCTCTTTTTCTTGTCGATAATGGCTATCACCTTTTGTTTTTATTCCTTCTAATTTGCATTCTGCGACTTTTGCTTTACATCTTGCTACTTCTACATTAGGTATGTCATGTAACTTTAACTCTTTTTGGACGTGTGGTTTAAGACCTCCTAAATAGGTTTCGAGTCTTTGCTTGTCAGACAACCCAAATACTCATGTTGATAAGGATTCCCATTGATGAGTGAATTCCTCAATGTTTTCGACTTGCTGTAGTCTGGTAAGTTTACTGAAAAATTCATCTTCTTTGATTCCTTGAAACCTATTAAAAAAATCATTTTTGAGCAAGTCCCAAGTGTAGGTAAAATTATCTCTCTTCCACCATAAGTACCAAGTATAGGCGTACCCTTCCATATGCATTGACGCATATTTCACCTTCTCCTCGTCAGATTGAATGTTGTACATGTCGAAGTATTCTTCTACTTTGTTAGCCAAGCAACGCATTGGTCTTCACTCCCATTGTATTTCGACAACTGTATTTTTGCCTTAGGTGGGTGCACTTTGTAAGGGCAATGTTGATTTCCTTTTGCCTTATGGTTTGATGGTGGCTCGAAATTGCTGGACGATGAAAGTGACATATCTGAATTGCTTCGTTGTTGCCGATGATTTTTAGTTTTTCTTTTCTCTACTATCTTACTTATATCATCTATTTTGTTGTTTAATCGTGCCTCCATATCTGGTAGTACTTGTGTTTCTATCTCTTGCTTAAGCGTCGCATTGCTAATATTTATTTCTTTTTGCAAATCTTCTTGATTCTTTGTGAGTGTTTCCTGGATGGCAACATGAAATGAGGCATCTAGCATGTGTGGACTGCTGACGTGGCCCAACCTGGGTATGAACCTTTGTAACATCTCGAATAATGTATTATGGTTCTGCGTCATGGTGGTCATGTTCTGTGTTATGGTGTTTATGTTTTGCGTCACGGTACTCATTTTTTGATCCAAGTCTTTTTGTTTTTCATTCAGGATGTCAAGTTTGTCATCGAGCTTCCTTTCTAGTACCACAACAAGCTCGTCTTTGAGTAATGTATTGTTATTTTTCATCTTTTCCTTCACGCATTTTAGGTCAATGGCAAGGGAGTTTATGTCCTTCTCCATTTTTTCGATTTGTTCTTTTAGCTCCGCCATGGTCTTGGACCTTGTATGTAGAGGCGTGTATTTTAACGCTATTTTGGCTAATAATATNATATTTTATTATAATATATTTGAAATTAATATTATATTATAATGTTATATTATATTATAATATTATATTTAAAATAAATATTATATTTTAATATTTTTTTTGGTTTGCTTTTTGTGCAGGTCGTCATGGAGGTGGGAGCTAGGCAGTGTGGATGAGGCAACGTGGAAGGGAAAATGGAGGAGGGATGGAGGTGCGGAAGATTGGAGGCGCATGGTGGATGGAGGCACGAGTGTGGTTGGAGCGGAGGCTTGGGAGGGGCAAGTAGGCATGGGACGACGTGGGAAGATGGCAGGAGGGAGGTGTGAGAGGAGAGTGCTGGAAGGTGAGGAGGCACGAGTGTGGTTGGAGCGGAGGCTTGGGAGGGGCGAGTAGGCGTGGAGGCTTGGGAGGGGCGAGTAGGCGTGGGACGACGTGGGAAGATGGCAGGAGGGAGGTGTGAGAGGAGAGTGCTGGAAGGTGAGGAGGCGACACACTAGACAGTCCAGGGATGAGAAAGGAGGAGGTACGTGGGGTTGAGCAGTAGAGAGGTGGATGAAATGCAACGGGGTAGGGAACTGTGGAGCAGGAGAATGGTGGATGAGGGAGAAAGGCAGGCAGGTTGTATTGGAGGAGAAGCGATCTGAATGGTGATTTGGAGGAGTAATGACACGTTT
This sequence comes from Pseudotsuga menziesii, assembly GCA_001517045.1. Lineage (NCBI taxonomy): Eukaryota > Viridiplantae > Streptophyta > Pinopsida > Pinales > Pinaceae > Pseudotsuga > Pseudotsuga menziesii. The sequence continues at coordinate 387,941 of LPNX010539183.1, read as the reverse complement.
GGGGAGAGTAGGCCGTAGACAGGAGTACGCAGGAGAGTAGAGGGTGAGAGAGGGAGTAGACGCACGAAATGGGAGGAAAGAGTAAGTAGCAGAATAAAATGAGATGAGGAAAAGAAATGATGAGCTGAGTCTGAGCTGAGTGTTGGAGGAGCCGAATCCGAGCTCTGATACCAAATGGAGCAACCGAATCCGGTTGTATGTTAGTCGAATCCGACTATCATTGTAATAATGAATATGAATAGTAAATAATATATTGGATGATGGGTAAAATGTACAATAAGCTCGCCCTTTTATAGGCTTGAGCGTGAAGGGTTACACCCTTTCATATAATTAACTAATATATTTTAATAATTTATTTTATATTCATTACACGCCCTAAGTCTTCTCTTCCCCTGCTGACGACCACGACCATTGATGGTACGAACTGGCAGTTCACAATCTGACACAGGGTGTCCATAAACATGACACCGTCGACAACGAAAAGGTATGTTCTCATAATCCAACACCTGCTTGATTTTATAGTTTCCCCAGGTCAGCCACATATCCTCCGCCAGACCCTATCTAATATTAATATTAACCAGGATGCAAGCAACCCTAAGGAGGTGGGTTTCCTTAAAAGACAAGTCTGCCTCCAGAAAAGTGCCCAAAATATTCCCGATACCACATAAATGTTCCTCAGACCAGTAATGCATTGGAAGACCCGGTACCCGAACCCATATGGGCACCAAATCCACTCTTTCATGGCTAGCATCAAACTGAGGATGCCAAGGCTTGAATAAAACCAAAGAATGATCCATCGACCAATTCCTGCTAAGAACCCATTGCGCTTGTTCCTTTCACTGAAAATTAAAACCAAACCATCCATGGGTCAAACCAACAACCACCGAGATTTCCCCTAGAGTCTCCTTCCAGCAGCCCTCTACCCATTTCGAAACCCTCTTCAAAGAAAACTGTCTACCAACAACCAAAGAGCAATTTACCATATGCATAACCATGTCCCAGCCCACATCTTCACCCAAAGAATAGTTGTATTCAGGTTGAAATGTTTTCACAAAGGGTTTTTTTTCTCCTAGCACCATGCTTCTGTTTTCCCCCACCGCCCTCTCCCGTGTTCGGGCCCGAGCCCATATCCGCTTAAGAGAAAAGAAACGAATCAGCGTGTTGAGCATGCGAAATAGGTACCCCCGAGTCCAAACCACCCCTAGCAGTAAACCCCACAGAGGTAGGCCTCACAGGTTCCTCATTCTGATTCCCCACCAATCTGCCTCCCTCAGGGCTCCCAGATGTGAAGAAAGAATCTATTTCCAGCAAAACCCCGCCCTCTGAGTTAACAGGCCCTAAATCTTCAAAGGTAGATCTGACAAGAGGGGGAAACTGCAAAGCGTTGCTGAAAGGCGATGAAGGTAGATCCGCCGGTGAAAAAACTGGCTCCAAAGTAACCGGTAAAAAGGGAGGTAGGGTAGGTCCTTCCACCCTCGCGCCAGGAGAATTTGCTGCAGCACAAGAAAAATCTCCACCTGGCCCCTGCCAAAAGATACGTTCCTGCATATGATCGCTCGAGTAATCCACCAAATCCCCGTCAGCCATAGTATTTTATTTTATTTATTTATTTTTATTTATGAAACCCCTCTGTTAAAAACCTCAGTAAAAAAACTAGAGTTGTTCAAAAGTTTGATTAGTATAAGGCCAAACCAATGGAACCCCCACCTACCTTCAGATGTGATAGGAAATAGTTCCACCTTCTTACCACCTAACACTGATGATGCCTTGAAATTCCATCAACATGAGATGTGAATCGGATCGCCTGCAGGCCAGGCCTACAGGTACAGGAACCCTAATTCCGCCTCCATTTTTCTCCTCCTCTTGATTTAGTTACTTATCTATTGAACTAGTTATATAATATTATTATTATATCCTACAAATTCTTATACTATTGTGGAGGGATAGGACCTACTCATGTGGCCATCACTAATATGTCTCATGCCTTCACTATAACCTTGGCATGCCCCTGAGAACTAATGTAATAAGTGACTAAAGACACATACTCCCCCCCTTGAAGGGAATTCCTCCCAAATTTATTGTTACAAGATTCCTAACTATAACATTTTCACTTCCTCACTTACACACTCTCTCCCATAATCATGCCATCTAATCAACCTATGAAAACCCACAAATACTCTGGATGGTCCCACTCGCCATGGAACGAGCCCTATGTTGCAACTAGTATAAGGGTCACCTAGCATGGTGTGATCACAATAGGAATAAGAAGTCTCATCATTGATATGAGAACTTGCAAGCATGCTCCTTGCTATTTTTTGACTTCTATCATCATGAGAAGGCTTAAGGCCTTCCAATATTTTTTTCGCCATATACCCCCAAGACCTCATTTGGAGCCACTAGGAATCTGGTCCAATACGTTAACCTACATACACTAGGAATTTGAAAGGTTGGCCAAAAATCCCTCCACAACTCCATGGCGAGAAATCAACACTAGGCATCGAAAGTCCTTCTCCATATACCTCCCATTGTTGAGATACCTCAAATCATAGAATTTCATCAACTATATAAAGGAAAGGAACATCAGGTAAGGTATTACAGAGTGAGTTGGTTTCCCAGCCCATAACTCCCTTGTGGTTATGGGTTCCCACAATATCATGGCTTCTAGAATGACCAGGTCTTGAAGGCCCTAGAGTGTCATTCCTGTAACACTTCCTCTCATCATGCCATCATAGCATTAGTCATGGTTATAACACTTAGAGATCATATACTATCAACATCATAATAACTTTGTAATCTATCATATGCCATCATGTAAACATACATCAACATTATGAATACAAGGAACAACATGCGACTTCATCTCAACATGAAAAATATAACATCATCTCTACGAATGTGAAGAATATGAATGCTACTACATGGCATCATGAAGCATAATGTTATCTTGTATTATTAACCTCATAAAACATATATCATAGTGAACCATAAATCATTTCCATAATTTCCTCTCAATAATCCCAATCCATTGTATGAAACAAAGCTTTCACAATACTCATTCATTCATTAGTCATGGAATTTTAATCAAGGATATACTAATTGCCACCATGATCAATCAATACAAAGCATGTGATGAATCAACATAATAAACTTCGGCACATTCAATTCATTATATGAAATACAATGGAACAATATAATAACATGATCATGTCCATTTAATCCATATTATATGTGGGAATAGTATAATAAACATCAACATGATCAATTTATTCCATAACATATAATTAGCAATATAAAAGCATCATCATGATCAAACAATCCTTAATATTGGAAATAAAATCCTCCCATGAAATCATCATTATTCCGAGTATAAAATAAGTATCCCCTTCTTAGACATAATCTTATACTAGAACTAAAAGCATTACATACATCATATCATTGTAACATAAGATCTTGATGAGACCTTAAACTATAAGAATGGCTTTTACAGTGCACTTGTCACCAGATTTGTTAGTCAAAGAAATCTTTTGTGAAAGTTACAAAGCATATAAAATGGCATCAATGTCGTGCCTTTATTGATTATGTCTCAACACAAACAATTGCATATTTGTTCCAAGAACAAAATTCATGACAATTTGCAATATGATATTAGAGAAAAATAAGTTATAAATAAGTTGTAAGTCATATTGGTTATCTGCATCATATTGTATTGTTTTTGAAATTTAATTCTATCATTGCCTAAATTTCTAGATCTCTATACAACAAGATAAATATGGTCGAATATTACTACTATACTTATCCGTACACTTCATTCCCATTTCAAAAGTTATTTCATAATAACTATCCCTTATAATTAAGAGCCCCCATATTGTCTGGCTAATCTATGTCCAAAGGATAAGCTTGGCTTGTTCATATATATTAACTCTAAATGTTACCATCCAATCACACTATGCTCAAATAACCCAAGAGTATTCTGCGTAAATTATAATGGCACTAAATTACATAAGAAACAAAATAAATTAATAATAGTGAAGTAAAATATAATGGATTATTAGTGATGCCTATTAGGTGAAGCAACAAACATATCCAAGGAAAATACATAAAATTGTATTCTCAATGAATATCTAATTTTGATGAAATTAGTAATCTAATTAAAAAAAATCATATTTAGTCAATTAACTACTTTTACGCTAATTTATTAGCATGAGAGAATTTCCACCAAATTATTAGATTAAATGGCATCGTTTTAAAATTCTGTACATTATGTTTTGCTTTGTTAGAACTCAATGTTCACTACAATTTTCATCAAATTTATATACACCCTTTGATGTAAATTGGAGTGAACATTGAGTTCTAATAAAGCAAAACATAATGTACAGAATTTTAAAACGATGCCATTTAATCTAATAATTTGATGGAAATTCTCTCATGCTACTAAATTTGATGTAAATTGGAGTGAACATTGCATTCTAACAAACCAAACATAATGTATATATACATATAGACATATACATACATATGTATGTATATGTATATGTATATATACATATAGACATATACATACATATGTATGTATATGTATATGTACACACACACACACACACACACACACACACACACACATATATATATATATATACACACATATACATATACATATACATATACATATGTATGTGTGTGTGTGAGACAATATTTTAGTATAAATGTAAAAATTCCAGTTCCTGGGATAGAGCAATAACTACATAGAAATCCCTCTATTTTAAAATCTACAAGCAACTATGCAATCTAATAATCAAACCCTTTCTATAACCAACATGTACCATACATAATCAATTAGGTTTCGATTCTGACATAATTGTTGTAACATTGTGAAACTAAGCATTTGAAGTTGTGGTAAGAGTTGTCTTTTATCTCCTGCATACTTTTCTCTAATACTTAAAGATATGTTTTCTTGCCTCTATCGTTTTTTACTGAATTGCCTAAAATTATAATGGCAGAATTATTATTTAAATGTTTGCGTACAAATTTTCAAGGAGGGCACAATTCTTAGCTTGAAATAAAACCAACAATGGACGTATTAGCTTAACAACTCTAATTTTGATAGTTGTTGTCATAGGTATGCCATAGATTCATTTAAAGATAGAAAAAACAAAGAAAGATCCATGATAAACCTTTGAAATAATATAATGGAGTGTTGATAAAGAGGACAACACTTTTAAGAATTTCCAAATCTTTTAAGAACCTCATATTGTTCTTCATGTTGATCCTTTAATTGAGACTTGACTTGACTTTTATGTTATGCATGCGGGACAAGAAATGTGTTTACCTCATTACAATGAAACTTAGTTTTGTACCCTTCGGTAGGTCACCACGAATTGAGGCATTCATTTCTCACATGTGAGTTGAGATGTTATAGGGAGAATGATTTGACATGTTAGATATGTGAGATATAAATAATAGAAATTTATCATCACAAATCACTATTATTTTTAGCATTTTCCCCTTCTTGAACGGTTAATCGAACTTGTAGTAGTTTTGGGCAGAGGCATGTCTTTAATAACATTGGAGGAAGGGTTACTTATAATATATAAAGTGAAATATAAAGTGAAAGTATTTGTTAAATGTTCTCAATAAAATTTGACTATAGTATGGAGAACTCTTCAGGCTTCTCACATTTAATATCTCAATATTGCTCTACTCATCCCAACACACGGTGATAGCGGTGACTACAAGGAGGAAGGTAATGCTCTTCAGAATGCTATCCTTCACCATTCCTTCCATATTTCAGAAACTAACAAAGGCATGCACATTAAAGCATTTGGTCCAATACGTTAACCTACATACACTAGGAATTTGAAAGGTTGGCCCAAAATCCCTCCACAACTCCCTGGTGGGAAATCAACACTAGGCATCAAAAGTCCTTCTTCATATACCTCCCATTGTTTTTTTATAGACAAAAATGGTTATAGTATTGATTATAATAAAAGTGGAATAGCCACCGAACAAAATACAAATTATGAGTTATGAAAAATCAATAAGAACTGAGTCAATATGTTCCAGTGCAGACTCTCATCATTTGGATGGCCCTTGCTTCAAGGAGGAATAACGAAGTAAGGAAGAAGATTCACATGGAGCTCGTTTTGGTGCAGATTTATTGCTTTGTTTTCCACTAGATCCGCTTTGCCGTTCAACTCACGGAGGATATGATAGAATTGTAGATGCTTGAATGTCTTATAGAGGGAAATAATTCTTTCAATCACTATGGCTAACTTTAAGCTATGTCCTGGATTTTTCCCATTCATGGCCTAAATTATTAAACGGGAATCACAGAACACAATGGCTTCCTCAATCCCCCTAGCTTTTAATTGATTAAGACCTTGCCAAAGACCCTAAGCTTCAGCCATGTTATTAATATCACTACCAATGTTCCAGTAATATTCATTTTCCAAGCTCCCTTCCGGGTTTATAAAGATCTCTCCTCCTCCTGTCGCACCCAGATCCCCCTTCGAAGCCCTGTCAAAGAAAAGTTTAAAAATTTTCCTCTCTTTCAACCAAATTTCAAACTAAGTTTTATCCATCCTTAATTCCCATACTTCCAATGGTTTCTTGGTTGTAGCAATGGTTTTTTCAGAAATGTTGAAGGACTCCAACCACCTAGTTTCATCTGAAGTGAGCTTGTCTTTGTTCTTCAACAATAAAGAGGCGTTTAGGATTTCTCCCATGAGTGCCTTTGTTTTAATGACAATCTGATTTGGAGTTTGATATTTATCCTTGAAAATTCTTTGGTTACGCTCTATCCATATGTTCCAAAACACTACTTTTAGAATCATTTTCCAACAGACCCTTATCCCTGCTTTATTTACCTTGCTACCTTGATACATACTGTCCCAGGCTACGTAGCATTGTTAGATGCTGCTTAGAGGTTCCTTGTATCCCAATTGACGATGGAGCAATTGCGTCCAAACCTTGCGAGTGAAGGAACAAGTGGCTAGAAAACGGTGACTGGTTTCACTGCTTTCTTTACACAACGGGCATCGAAAAGGGCCAACAATTCCTCTTCTTTCGAGATTCTCACGAGTTAGCACTCTGCCATGCATGAGACTACAACTAAACATATCGATTTTGGGTGGATTCTTAACGTTCCAGACCATTTCCTAGCACTTTGGATTGTTTGGCACGTTTGGAGTGGATGCGAACAACTCGTAACCTTGGGATGTCATGTAGAAACTAGAGTGGTTCCCTCATCCACGTGAATCTTTCAGATTTCTGGCCATTAGTGCCGCACCTCCAAGATGCTCCATGAAGCGTGCTTTCTCCTTAGTCAATTCGGCATGACACTCCAGGAGCACAACCAACAATATAGAGGATGGAGATCCCAACTGGAGATGTCCCATAACATGAACTTGCCAAGGATATCTAGCCATTGTTTGATTCCGGGTAGACCTTCCAATACCGACTTCCCCATGATGGAATCGTACCAAATTTTAACCTGCTTACCATTTCCAGTAGTCTAGAACTTGGCCTGAATTATCTGGCACAACGAGGAAATTGAAGAGACTTTCTTATTTTCTATCTTCATGTATAGACATCTTAATCCTTGGCCTAGAAAGTACTTGTGTCTAAGCACCTGGATGCTCCAGGAAGGATTTGGCTCTAACAGATTCTAGAGGAGCTTAGCTCCCAACGCCATGTTTTGGAATTTTAGAGCTTTGATCTGTAAACCTCCTTGCATCCACCACATTTTAATTTTCTGCTAGTTAACAAGAGCATATTTTTTACCTCCACTGCTTTTTCGTCCCTGCTAGAGGAAGGATTTCTGCATACTTTCAATCTTGGTGAGAATACTTGCCATGGCCAACAACATGGAACATTGGTAAAGTGACAAGATGTTGAGCATGACTTTTATTAATACCACTTTCCCAGCAATATTTAACTAGCTTATGCCCCAAGAGTGGATCTTCTTCCTTATTTTTTATTATTAGCAAACTCCCATCAGAGAGTTTATGTTTGCTGTTGGAAATTGGAACCCCCAAATATCTGAAGGATTCCCAACTGGTGGCTCCCTCAATTCCCAAGATGCTTGAAATGTCAGACATTTCTCTTGGAGCGATGTTCCAACTATAAATTTTGCTTTTCCTTAGATTTAATTTACTACTAGAGGCTTGACAGTAGATATCCAATTCTGACTTGAACCTTCTCGCTATCACTTGACTTGCTCCTCCTAGCAATATAGTATCATCAACAAACTGTGCGTGATTAATATCTTTGGTTCCTCGGACAATTCTGATGTTGATTAGATCAGGATCTATCCTTTCCTGTTCAAGCTGAAAGCTCAGAATCGAGGTTTGGATTGCATACAGCAACAGGGAGAGCAACCAACCTTGTCTAAGTCCTCGAGAGGCTTGAAAAAATATAGCTGCTCTACCGTTTACTAGGGGAGCTATCTACGACTTGCTTATATAGGCATTGACCCAACGGATGAAGCCTTGATCAAATCTAAATCTAAGCATCATATGGAAGAGAAAGGGATGGCTAACTCTGTCGAATGCATTGGCTAAATTAATTTTCACTACCATTTTTTTTCTCGATTTTTTAGACTGGAGTGGATAACCTCCTAGACCAAAATTATGTTATCCCAGATTCTTCTACCTTTGATGAATTCTCCTTGATTCTCTATGATGATACATGGCAGGATGTTCTTTATCTTGTTAGCCATCACCTTGGTAATGATCTTGTACCCTATGTTGTAGAGAGAAATGGGCCGATATCTTGCAAAGGCCACTGCCTCTTTTTCTTTGGGGATAAGGGCCAGGAATTCATAGTTTGTTCTACCTCCGATTCTTTCACAATGTTGATCTTTTAGAACCATCTTAAACAGATATTTATGCACAATTTCCTAGCACACTTTGAAAAATCTTGGACTGAATCCGTCCGGGCCTGGTGCCTTATCCTCCTCCATGCCCTCCACGACTCATTTAAGCTCGACTAAAGTTATCCTTTGCATGAGAGCATTATTTTCATTCCTTTTTACCAAATTGGGTACAAGCTCCAATAAAGCAGCGTTTGGAGGTGTGTTGACTTCATCAGCTGAGTAGATGGCATTGAAATGCCTTGTGGCTTCCATTTTGATTTGGTCGAACTCATGGATAACCTAGTTGGGAGTATGAATTTCATGGATAGTTTTCAAATTACTCCTCGCCTCAGCCTGTTTTTGAAAATACGTTGTGTTTTGATCCCCGACTTTAATCAAAAGGCATCTGGATTTTTGTCGCCAACTCTCTTCCTTTTATATGCAGGCCACGTGGAGCTCTTGCTGCAGGCTTATTTCTCTTTCCAGGTCTTCCTTTGAAATATGGGCATCCTACTTGCTAAGTTGGTGATCCTCCAGGGCTAGCATGGCACTGGTTTTCCTTTGGGCCGGAGATGCAGTGAGCTTGGCCCATTTCTTGAGCACTATATTAACTCTTCTCAGTTTTTCTTCCCAGATGTAAAATGGAGACCCCAAAACTGGAGCAGCCCAATATTCGGAGATAATACTCGAGAAATATTTGTGGGAGGTCCATAAAGGGCTAAAACAGAAGGGGATAAACCCCAAGTTTGGTCTTTCCTTAACTCCAACATAATAGGTTTGTGATCAGAGCCCCCAAAGGGGAGGATTTTGGAAGTAGCATTCAACCCGAGAATCAGAAAGGAGTCTTGAATCAAGAAGCGATCAAGTCTAGAATCTATGTGCCCTGGACCTAGCCTGTTATTGGTCCAGGTGATCTTCCCCTTAGCTAGGATAACATCAAAAAGATCCCATTCTGATATAATCTCATCAACCTGATCCCTTATTGGATCTCTGACCAGAGAACCTCCCTTTTTTTTTTCCAGATTGGCTCAAAGTGACATTTAGATCGTCAGCTAGAATAACATTATCCAGCGGTCCCATGATCCTTTCCTCCTTCAAATGATTCCAGTAATCTTTTTTTTTTCAGAATACAAAGTAGGTGCATAAATATTGAAGAGATTAACCTAAATGTTGGAATCTTTGTGCAACAACTTGGTAAGAATCTAGTGAATAGATTGTTTGGATTCGATTAGCTCAAATTTCTAACTCTCCCAGAGCGTTCCAATTCCTCCATAGGCACCTCTCAAGCTAACAGCTAGGCCTCCTCCTTTATTCCAGAATTTTCTCCTTACTTGGAGAAATACTTATTTCTCCATCTTTGTCTCATGGATTAGTACAATTTATGGTTGGGATAGTCTGATCAGGTCCTTCATGGCTCCTTCTTTAGCTTTGCTTCCCAGAAATTTACAGTTCCAGGAGAGAAACTTCATTAGTTACTTTTGACAGAGGAGGGAATCCCTTTCTGGGATTTCCCTTACTAGCAGGTGTTCCTGGTGTTTTGCAGTAATTTTTCAAAGGTTAGATGGGAGCCTTTCAATTTGTCTTTGTATGTGGCTTGCTCCCTTACTTCCTTAGTCGATTTCCTTCCTCTTGCTTTTTTCGTGCTTGGAGTGGCCATCTCTATTTATCCTTCTTCCTCTTCCTCTTCATCGGTTGCAGTTTCCTCTTCAGAATTTTCTTGATTACCTCCTTCCTTTACCCCTTCTAGTCCTGAGTCTAGGATTTTAGGAAGACAGGTGGGGCCAACTTCCTTGTCTGTTTCTTTCGTCTCATCGGTGTTGGAGTCCTCTTTGATAACCGGAGGTCCATTGCTGGTCTCTTTTGGAGCTTCTAGAGGGGTGGTCCTCGAGGATTTCTTATTCCCTATATGAGGTTTTCCATTCTTAGTTTTGCTTTTCTTTACTGCTTTCCACCCATCCTCCTTTTCTTGTTGAATATCCTGCTTTTGGGGTAAATTACGTAGGAAATGGCCGTATCTATGGCATCCTCTACATTTGAAAGGTAGTTGTTCATAATCCAACTTTTAGAAGTGGCACCAGGTTCCCACCGTGAGCTTGATGGATTCTGGTAATCCAGCTTCTAGGTCCACCTCCACGCAGATCCAGACACAGGCGCATTGGTCCTTAGGGATTTCCATATCGATGTATCTTCCAAGGGTGTTCCCTATTTCTTTAAGTGACTTCGGGTTCCAGCAGTGCATGGGAAAGTTCGGTAGCCTGACCCAGACAGGGACGACTTTGGGGATGTCTACCTCTGGGTCGAAATCAGGTGTCCACCTGTTCAAATATAGGCCTTGCAACCCCATGAAGTAGGTATCGTTTCGGAAGATAAGATCCCTATCAACCTTGGATTCAAAGTCAAACGGGAAGTATCCTCTTCCCACTGAGTAAGATGCTACGTTTTGGGCAATTAAAGGTCTCCAGTTTCTCTGGACCCAACTCTCGGTGGATTTCGGAGATAGCCATAGCCCGGTGAATTTTTCGATGAGCGCACGATTTTCCAAGGAGAGGGAAACACGAATGGTGTCCTCTGGCGGTAGGGAAACCACAGGAACATCCTTGATTCGTTTAACAAAATTCGGGGGGGGGGGGCTCCAGAGTGGAATCTCTTGTTTTGCGAGGCAATCAATTTAGATAACACCTTGAGGTTCGAGGTAGGAGGTGGATGAGGGCCTTCCTTTGTAATCACCATAGGAACAGGGGCTAAGCCTGCCACAGCCTAGAGGGATGAGCGCCTTGCTTGCCCAAAGCCTACCACAGTTGGAACGATCAGAGAGAACGAGGCCCAATGGAGAGCTCGACAAGAGGAAGATGATCATTGTGAGCGAGGGTAGAACTGAGCATGCGTACAAAGCATGCACACTCAATGCACATAGAGCATGCAATCGCTCAGATCAATCAGACGCTCAGATCTGAACTACTAGAATCAGTTCAGAACGTAGATCCAGGAAGATTGAGGTTCAAGAATTCCGAGAGATCATGTTTTGAGCAGTCATAACCGAGCATGCAGATCTATGAAGTGTCCCATGCAGATTGTCACCAGGCCGTAAGCAGTCCGATTTGATTAACATAAATTCCCATTATCAATGTCTCCATATACCTCCCATTGTTGAGATACCTCAAGCCGTATAATTTCATAAACTATATAAAGGAAAGGAACTTCATGTAAGGTATTACAGAGTGAGTTGGTTTCCCAGCCCATAACTCCCTTGTGGTTATGGGTTCCCACAGTATCATGGATTCTAGAATGACCAGGCCTTAAAGGCCCCGGAGTGTCATTCCTGTAACACTTCCTCTCATCATGCCATCATAGCATTAGTCATGGTTATAACATTTAGAGATCATATACTATCAACATCATAATAAATTTGCATGCTATCATATGCATCACGTAAACATACATCAACATTATGAATAGGAGGAACAACATGCGGCTTCATATCAACATGAAAATGATAACATCATCACTACGAATGTGAAGAATCTGAATGTCACTACATGGCATCATGAAACATAAAGTTATCTTGTATTATTAACCTCATAAAACATATATCATAGTGAACCATAAATCATTTCCATAATTTCCTCTCAATAATCCCAGTCCATTGTATGAAACAAAGCTTTCAGAATACTCATTCATTCATTAGTCATGGAATTTTAATCAAGGACATACTAATTGCCACCATGATCAATCAATACAAAGCATGTGATGAATCAACATAATAAACTTCAGCACATTCAATTCAGTCTATGACATATGATGGAACAATATAATAACATGATCATGTCCATTTAATCCATATTATATGTGGGAATAGTATAATAAAAATCAACATTATCAATTTATTCCATAACATATAATTAGCAATATAAAAGCATCATCATGATCGAACAATCCTTAATACTGGAAAATAAAATCCTCCCATGAAATCATCATTATGCCGAGTATAAAATAAGAATTTCCTTCATAGACATAATCTTATACTAGAACTAAAAGCATTACATACATCATATCATTGTAACATAAGATTTTGATGAGACCTTAAACTATAAGAATGGCTTCTACAGTCCACTTGTCACCAGATTTGTTAGTAAAAGAAATCTTTTGTGAACGTTACAAAGCAGACAAATGGCATCAATGTCGTTCCTTTATTGATTCTACCTCAACATAAACAATTGTATATTTGTTCCAAGAACAAAATTCATGACAATTTGCAATATGATATTAGAGAAAAATAAGTTATAAATAAGTTGTAAGCCATATTGGTTATCTGCATCATATTGTATTGTTTTTGAAATTTAATTCTATCATTTCCTAAATTTCTAGATCTCTATACAACAAGATAAATATGGTCGAATCTTACTACTATACTTATATGTACACTTCATTCCCATTTTAAAAGTTTTTTCATAATAACTATCCCTTATAAATAAGAGGCCCCAAATTGTCTGGCTAATCTATGGCTAAAGGATAATCTTTGTTTGTTCATATAGATTAACTCTAAATGTTACCGTCCAATCACACTATGCTCAAATAACCCAAGAGTATTGTCCATAATAACGCATTGGGAAAGCTAGCTCAATAATGTTTAGTGGTTGTGATTTTTTTTTAACTGAAACAGTTAATTTCTTTTTTTTGGAAAGATATCAGTTTGGCCTTAGCCTAAACAACGAGAGTTACATGAAGTCTAAGCTCACTTATCCTGGTTACAATCTCACTTGGCCTTCCAAAAATTAGAGGCAAACCAGTTACGGAATACATATAATCAAAGAATCTTCAGCGTTCTTTATGTATACTCGTGTCAATCTGCATCCCTCATTAGCTTTTACATCAACTTCCTTATTCAAACTATGAAGAATATGAAAAAATGTTGTAGAAGAGAAGGTATACAATAACCCCCTCAACCAACGAAGAGAATTATTGAGTGCTGGATTGTTAAAAAACCCTCAGAATTTAGGATATTTATTAAAATTTATGAATCACGGAAGATTTGGAGGTCCGTGGTTCCGTGATCTATGTAATCTGACTTCCTTTGTACAACCCAAGAATTTATTCCTGATTATTTGTATTTTTTCCTAATCCCCAGCTGAAACTGTCTTTAGTTAATCCATCATGAGAGTAGATCACCCCGCCTGCACCTGAGATTCTTGGATCTCCTTTTGAAGCGCCATCAAATAAAACTGTTCATTTTCCTTGTTTTCTCCACCATACTTGGAAATCTGCTTCGGGCATTTGTATTTTTGAAGCAGGGTTATAAATTGGTCGAGCTAACTTCTTCTTCCTGTCTCGTATCTGCAGTGATCCCAACCAACTTCTTTCTTCTATTGTAAGTGGGATGGGTGACTTAAAGGAGTAATTTCCCAAAGATTCATTTAAAAGAGCCTTGGATTTGGCTACAATAGGCAAAGGAGAATGCTCAAAATTGTTGAATATAAAATGATTTCTTGCTAGCCACAACTTCCAACAAATAAATTTGGCAATGGAAAGCGATACCTGATTCTATAGACTATGACTGTTCAACATCCTTGGATATCTTGTTTTCCAAGTAGAGAAAAGAGTAATTACAAAAATATGAGCATGAGCAATTGTATTGACTCCCTGAAGCACTAGCACCCAGACTGATTGGGAAAAAACACAGTCCATGAACATATGATCCGAATTTTTACAAGCTTCATGGAACATGACACACCTGTGGGGACCTAAAATTCCACGTTTGATTAAATTTTCCCCTGTCAACACTCTTTTCTGAAGGAGCACCCACGTGAAGAAATTTACCTTGGGTAGCTCGTGAGAAAACCAAACATGCTTCCAAATTGAATGGTTCAGTAAATGGGGGTGAGCAGGCTATAATGCAGCAAATCTAGATGCCGAGGTGTAGAACCAAGTCCTCCCCCAGCTCCATCAATCAACAACTTGAAGATTAACTGGAGCCATCCTCTTCAACGCGTCCAACAACAATCATTTTTTGGGAAGGAAATGAATTGGGAGAAATGGGAAGACCCATGCCGTGCAGTCCATGTTTATACCCCAAGAGGAGACATCAGACAACCTAAGCAAACCTTACGGCATGGACCACTCACGAATAGGAATTAATTCAGATTTGTTTACAAGGGGTTGATTGCCAATTATTTTACCATACCAAAGCATAGTTTTGTTGCCATTTCGAGGAACACGACTTAGCTGTCTTTAGAAAAAATAAAAGCCTTGCCTACAGAGATTCCATAGCAGAGTGCCTTTAGGAATGTTGTCAAGATGGAGGTTTCTCAGTGAAGAACCATTAAGATACTTTTGCCGAAGAAGCTGGCTTATCGGATGAGAGCTGTTGGAATATAGCTTCCAGAGAATCTTACCACCTAAAGCAAAATTGACCATACCTGGATCTCGAATGTTAAGTCCACCTTCCAGCATTGGTATTTTCATGATATCCCATTTTACTAAATGAATTTTTTTCTGATTTCCTTTTCCACCCTGCCACAAAAAGTCTCTAAATAGTTTCAAAACCTGCTGCATAATTGTCTTTGGAGCAAGGAGGAAAGAAGTCTGGTAAATAGGAAGTGAAGAAAGTACTGATTTGATGAGTATTAACTTGCCAACATTGTTCAACCAATTCCCTCCCCATACTACTATCTTATCTTTTATCTTATTTATAACTTCATTCCAGAGCGAATATTTGTTGGACCCCAATGTTAAAGGTAATCCAAGATAATTGATTTTATCCCAAGTAGCAAATCCAGAAAAACCCAGAAATCAAGCAATTCGAAGGATGGTCTGTTCATTAGTGTTTCATCTGTATACAACACTTTTTCTTTTGTTAATCAACGCTCCCGAGATACTACGAAAGCTCTGAAGAATCTCATGAAAGGACCTAACAATTATCAAAGAAACTCCTCCCAGAAGTAGGGAATCATCAACAAACAAAGCATGGTTGATTGGATCAATTCCTTTCATCGATCGGATGCCAGGGATTACCCGCACATTTCTTTCTGTAGTCAATTTCCTACTCAAAGAGTCTTCCAGCAGAATATACAAAAACGGGGATAACAGGCATCCTTGCCTTATCCTCCTAGTTTCTTGAAAATAAGAGGCATGTATCCCATTTACAAGCGGGGCTATCCAAGGTTTATCAGTACAAGCTTTGGTCAAATTAATAAATGCTAGATTGAACCCAAAAGAAAGTAAAACTTTATAAAGATAAGAGAGTTTTACTTGGTCAAAAGCATTTGACATGTCCAGTTTGATGAGCATCCCTTTCTCCTTCCTCTAAAAACTAGAATACATGGCTTCCTGTACAAGTATTACATTGTACAAAATATGTCTTCCTTTGATGAAACTGCCTTGACTGGGAGAAATAAGATTATCTAATAGAGGTTTTATTCTATTTGCAAGGAGTTTTGAGACGATTTTATAGGACACATTGCATAAAGAAATAGGCCTAAATATATCAAAGGTAGTTGGATTAACTTCTTTGGGGATTAAGGAAAGAAAGGTCGAATTGGTGCTTCCACCCACTTTGGCCTTTTGCTAGAAGGATTTGACCATTCTTAATAAATCAGTCTTAATAACGTTCCAACAGACTTTTTATAAGTGAAAAGAAAATCCATCCGGGCTCGAAACTTTGTCGGATTCCATAGCCTACACAACGTTGCTAATTTCCTCTTCAGAAAAGGGATTCATTAGATTTAGATTATTCTCATCACTAACAAGAGAAGACATATGAGAAATAAATTCAGAAGTGAGCTCCTTGTTGCCAGTCCCAACCTCTGTGAAAAGGTGCTGAAAGTAGATATCAACTGCTTCTTTGACTTAGACAAATGCTTTTGAAACAGTCCCATTTGTTGAGCTGATCTCAGAAATATGATTTCGAGAGAGACAGGATTTGTACTGTCTATGGAAAAAATTTGTATTATGATCTCTAGAAAGTAGCCACAGACTTCACGACTTAAGCCTCCAATATTATTCTTCATGTTTGAATGATTTAAAGGAGGCAGATTGAGTTGCTTGCTCTTTCTCCAAAGCTTGTGGAGTTATTTCACTGCTCTCCAATTCCAGCTGTAAATATCCTAGTTGTTGCACAACCACTTTTCTTAGTGCAGTGGGAGTATTGGACGGAGAATTAACCCACTCTTTTAAGGCTATTTTGGTTGCTTTTAGTTTATGCTCCCATACATAGCTAGGCGACCCAATGACTGAAGTATCCCAAGCCTTAGATATTACTGCAAAGAAGCCGACTTGCTCAATCCATTGAAGGATGAAACAAAACGGAATCGGGCCCAAATTTTATTCCTCATCCAACTGCAAGAGGATGGGTTTGTGATCCGAGGTAAGTTTAGGAAGGATTTTAGTAGAAACTAATTTCTTATCCATAAAAAAAGAACTTTGTACTAGAAACCGATTTAAACGGGCTGAAATGTGAGCAGCACCAGTTCTATTATTGGTCCATGTGTATAGTCCCTTCTTGGGTTTGAAATCGATGATATGCCACTGCTATATCAAACCCTCAACGTAAGGCAACAATTGATCACAACAGGTATTTCCTTCTCTTTTTTCCTTTGAGTTGAAAACCAGATTTAGATTTCCAACAATAATGATATTCGAAGGAGAGGTAGATTTCGTAAAATCATAGAGCATATGGCATCACTCTTTCTTCTCAGTTCGATGGACATGAACGTAAAGGTTAAACAAGGTGATAGAAAACTTATTTAATTTATTACAAAGCTTAGTAAGAATCCAATGTTGTGTTTCGAAAGAACTTACCATATCAAACATATCCTTTGATCAGACCGTGGAAAGCCCTCCAGAGGATCCCCTTACAACGACAACCTTTCCTGAATTTAATTTCTATTTAGTATGACTTAGATCAAGAAGAGTTCCCCCTTCAATTTTTGTTTCTTGAAGCATGAGGATATCCAGATTTTCTATTTTCAAAAGGTCTTTAACAACTTTAGATTTCATAGAGTTCCCCAAACCTCTGCAATTCCAAGAAACTATCCGCATCATCTATTGGGGATGGAAGTCGAAAGACCTCCCTTAGGTGGCCTTGCTCTGGTATTCCATCCAATTGACATTTCTAAAGTGGTTTGACTTCCCTACATTTTTTTCCTCTCTGCTTCTTCCTCTCTTGCTTCCTTGAGATATTTCCTCCCTGCCTTTTTTGAGGGTCTTTCGAATGTCTCATCTTCTAATGAGCCAGACGATTCCAGAGGTTTCTTCCTTGTCATATCAACATAAGAGGGAGAAGAAAATCTAGTTGAAGAGTCTAATTGAGATGGAATAATTTCTTCTTTAAATTCCTCAATGGCTCTAAAGAGAGGCCGCTGCTCCCATCTTTTGCAGAGACAGAAGGATCATTGAAAGAGCTGAGGGCTTCAAAAGGGTTCGATGATGCTTCTGCCTGAGAAGAGGTTGCAATCCCTTCCAGCTAGGGCTGATATGAAATGTGCACATTGGAACCTAATGGAACCCCTTTATCTTTTGATTTGTTGGTTTTCTTTAACAAAGTCTATTTTTGAACCTTTGTCCATTGATCTTTTGGCTTCTCTGATTCATCATCAACCTTGTTTTTTGCAGTGCTTCACAAAATCACCATATTCATGGTAGTGCTTGCACTTAAATGGAAACTGTTCATAATCCAGTTATTGCACATGAGACCGATCTGCTACTGTTAAATTGATGGCTTCAGGAAGTCCTATTTCCATATCAACCTGCACACAAATTCTTGCACAAGAGAACTGATCCTTCTTGTCTGCTCTGTCAATATATCTTCCAAGAGTATTCCCAATTGATTCTAGTGATTTGGGACTCCAACAATGCAAGTGAAGATGAGGTAGGCTAGCCCAAGCTGGGATGATCGAAGGGACATCTTGAGCATGATCAAAATCAAGCATCCATTTATTTAGATACATACCCCGAGGGCCCATGAAATATGGCCCGTTCCTGAAGATGAGCTTCCTGTCCTCACTACTTTTGAAGATGAAGATGAAATAAACCTTCCTGATGAAATGACTCTTTATTCCTTACGAGACCAGCAATCACCAATTTCTCTACACCCATGATTCAATGTCCCTTGGATATGTCCATAATCTAGTGAACTGACCTATAAGTCCTCGTTCTGCAAGGTTTAAGGAATCATGACATGATTCTTCCACTGGAAGAGCAACAATTGGAATTGCATCGAGTTTCTTGACAAATTTCTGCTGTGAAGTTGAGATATACGCTTACTGCAGTATGCTACCAAATTCTTGAAGGAGGAGAGCTCAGGGGAAAAGGTTTTGGGAGTCTCAGATATGCCCCCTGGGGCCATAACAAAGAACAACAAATCAACAGTTCAAATTGACCCTTCGAGTGACACACCACCAAACTAAACAACTAGGAACTGCAACAATTCCCATATCAAAAAATATACAAAAAATTGAACTCCAGAACCTGATCAAACAAAGTTGATAGAACTGGTTCAATTCTTGGAGCGATCAGCAAACTGCCATGGTCAAGCAATCTTGGACTTCCCAAAACACAAAGTATGACCGTGGATCCACTCGGCCTTCAAACAACTCACGATCCTGTTAACTCCTCCAGAGAACGAGCTAGAGCCGAAGGCTCTTCTTGCTCCAACAGGTTCAGAATCTACTTGAAACAATCAATATGATTAGATCTTGAAGCAAAAAACTTGTAAACAAGAGCAAACAGGTCCTCCCAAGCTCGAACCAGGGCCGGAAACTCTCCTAGCTTCAAAAAAATAATAATTTAATCTTCTTGGAGCAAAAAAAAGTCGCCATTGTGAGGAAAATAAGGATGTAAAATGGAAATTTTTTGGTTTAGTGGTTGTGATTAATGAAGTGACGTGAGAGGGATTTGGTTGATTAATTGAGAATATAGTTGGTTTAGTGGGTAGTGGCCCCCCTGGCAGTATAAATGAACCAATTCTAAGTAAAATGGGTTGCCTAGAAGTTAGTGTTTTGTAGTTTGCAATGGATGAAGTACTCTAGGTGAATTACAATGATAGTGCTCACCTTAATAACCTAGAATTGGTTTTCTAAAATGGTTAGTGCTCACCTTAATAACCTGGAATAAAATGGAATTGGTTTTCTCTAATACTAGAAGGTAGCACCATAACCAACCACCTTGTTATCGTGTACATAAAGTGCAAGAGCTTGGAGGTTGTATGTCAAGTATTTGACCAAATCCTTGAACGAAATGTGTTCTTAGGGATTTCCATGCTTGTCGGCTATAACCAACATGGGAAACATGATGAGTCTTTTGTTTTTGTTGTTGTTGTTGTTGTGTGTGTGTATTAACGAGGTCAGTTGGAGTGCAAGTATGTGAAGCCAAATTGCTTCACATTTTCCCCTCTTCTAAATCCATGTGTGAGTGCTACTATTCTGTAATAAGGCAAGCGGGTCCATGATCATATTATTGTCGATGTGTCTAAGTATGACATATTTTTTGATAACACCCTATTTGATATGTATGTGGAGTGTGAGATTATATCTCCTGCAAGTTCAACCATGGTGGCTACGTGGAATCCAGGCTTGCAGGAACAAGATAAATGGAGAATTCAATTTAGCAAAAAGCCCCATTGCAAGATTTTGTGCTAAAGTTGCTTTCGAGGTTTTGGAGGATGGGATTACATAAGCTCTGATACCATAATGTAGCATGATAATTCTAACCTAAGGGTTAATCTTTGATTATAGAACCACAACAATTAAGCACTTCATTACACGATCATTTCAAGAATTCTTTGTTATAATCACTACTAGAAAATTTAACAATAAAAATGAAAAAAATAGACAGTACTCTAAATTTATAAGGGATTATATATTACCAAAGACCCAATTTCACAAATTAAACACCAATAGTCCAATAATGGAATAAATAGGACAATCATAATGCATTCTTGAACCGAAGAGTAAAATTTATAGTAGCCATGACCACCATGATTCCCATCAACAACAACTACAAACCACGTGTGGGGCAGCCTCTCTCCTCCCAACCAACCCCTCAGTCATAGACTGAGATCCATCGATCTCTCACTCGAAAATATAACCAATAATATTCAAATCAGAAGAATAGTCATAAACTCCCTTCCCCTTCCCCTTCTCCTCCATATCCTCCCAAAACCCCAAAGAAACATGGAAGGAAGAACCCCCCGTTCCCCTTCTCCATCCTCATATTTAATATTTTCCAAGCTTCCCCAAGGGTGGAGGCGTGTCCAGATGCAATATTTTCCCATGCAAAATTCCATAAAAATAGATAAATAACTCATAATTTTATATTTTATTATTTTCCTTTTTAACTCCTTATTTAACCCAAAGCATGATTTATTAAGTTTAAATTTGTCTAATCGTATATATTGATTCTTATGAATCCATTACTCTGGTTAGATTATTATTATAACCTACAAAGTCTAATACTATTGTGGAGGGATAAGACCTACTCGTGTGGCCATCACAAGTATGTCACATGGCTTCAGTATAACCCTGACATGCCCCCTAGAATTAATGCAATAAGTGACGGAGGGAATTGCAACGAGTTATAGGAATCACTAATTCTAGTAATATCTATGTTATGGTTGTAAAACAAGTTGCATTAATTTCCCAAGTTCGATGGTGAGGATTGAGGAAAATAACCATCTCATCCTAATTCTAAGAAAAACCATATTCTTGTTATCTTCTTTGTACAACAAAGATAGTGAAACTAATGACCATAAATGTATGATTGCATCCTACATTATTTTTGGTAGTTTGTTAGGTTCCTTGAATGCATGGCCTGTTACTGGAAGTTTGTGGTTCCAATAATTACTGTCTGCTGCTAATAACTTATGTTCTGATAATTACTATCTTCTGGTAATTACTATCCGCTAGTAATAGCTTATGTTTTGGTAGTTGGGTAACTTTCAGTCACTTAACTGGGTAACTACAAGAAGTCCTGTACATAGTTCCCGATATTGTTAAACCAAGAGTTAGTCAAATGGTTGTAGCTCATATTCTTTTTGTCTATGATGCGTTGATCATAACAAAACCTATTCATACATTGCTTAGCTTCCATGTCTATATATGATGGAACTAATAGCTACAAAGACTTCCTGCATACATCTCACTTCAAATGCATTAATGACACCACTCGTCAAACACCTTGACATCAACGAAAAACATACTTAAACAATTAAAGCCAATACTATAACAAATAATCCATACAAATGGATAGATAAAATACTCATATTGAGGTTTCAAATGTTGAAAATAAAAAAAACACCAAGGAGAGGGTAGCATAGAATGTTTGAGAATTACCCTTACTGCAATTGGTCTGATACTTTGAGTCTTCTAGATATCATTCATATGATAGGGAAATGAACAAAGTTCCTCATTATTCCCATCCCTCACAAGGGGAAGGAAACCAAATTGGGAAAGAAGAGAAAAAAAGTCTAAAACAAATATTTTGTGGGAATTTAGACCTCTATGGACTCTCTACTTAAGGGTGAGATTGTAACCTATCCACTTGGAAAATAATGTATTGTTTTTGTATTTGGTTAGGCAAAAAATTGTTGTGAGTTTTACCTTGTATGCAAGAGACTAGAATTAAGGGTAAGTGTAAGGGAAAGAATTGGAAATTCCACTCCCTATATTTCGATGGGATGGTGAAATATTTGCACATGGTGGTCAACCTTATCAAATTATTTATTACTATGTTTGATGTTCTAACTACAACTCTTTTTTAATACAAAATATAATCATTTGTATTTAAAAAAATGATAACAATAACAAGAACAAGAACAAGAACAATAACAATAACAATATTGACAATGATAACAATATCATTGAAGGAAGCAATATGCTTGTTGTCACTAAGAGCACTGGTGCTTTTATCACGGTTTCTCACAATTGTGCATAATTATAAACCAAATTGTTTAGATCAAATGAACGCAACACAACTATCTTGTAGTGTTGAATTTGTCTGTGTCGTGGGTATGTGAATTCAACTAGTTATTTTTTTTAACAAAATGTGAGTTAATCATCATAAAATCAAATATTTCTATAATAATACTATTTTTTTTTAATATTTTGATTGTTTCATTTGTATATAATCATTGGATTAATGTGTCATATCATTTAAATATATATACCAATTGATTAAACCTCTATTCATTCTAAATATAAATCATCCATATATTTAATCAACACCATAATTTATTATAACATTAGATAATGCAATAGTATAAGAAATTCATTTTATTATGTACAAATAAGAGACCCATTGTTATACAAAATGGGACAACATAAAGGTATATGAGATCCTCGAGGATTGGCTCAAGTGGTCATGATCCAAATGTGATATATTTTCCCCCAAAGTTGGGAGGCCATGGGTTTGACTCTCTTTATACCCTCAAGGTTAGGATTCCTAATTAGGGTCGACGATTGATCATGTTTATCATCCTTGAATCGTCATAAAGTACTCAAAAGATTGGGCAATGTTGGGGAGATATGTAACTATGTTTTTTCAAGGGTTTAAGTGACTAGGGATTTAGGTGGTGGCCAATGGATCAACAACCATAACTTTGTGGCTCCTTTTCCCCTTTTATCTAAGATTAATATAGAAGAAGATATCTAATTGGTCGACTATTCATACGAGGAGGCCTATGACTCCTTGATCTTCTGCAACGATGAAGAATTTAATTTAAAGCCATCTATGTCCTATGTGTTAATATAGGATTTGCGGGAGATGTATTTTTCCCATGCCAAGGGGTCCATGCCAGAATCATTATTACCCACCTACCTCCCCAGTTTCAAGTGATTGCTAGGAAAAAACCCTCATGGATAGAGTCTAGATTGCTAGGAAAAACCCTCATTGGAAATATTTGTGGAAGGAGGGTCAATATTCGGGAATTGAAGGCTTGAACCAATATATCTTGGTGTCCACTAATAAGTTGGACACTAGTTGTTAACCCTTTGGCAAGGGGTTGGTTCATCTTTGAATTTGAAAATGAAGTGGACGTGTAGGCCATCCTTCAGTGAGTTTGGGGCTTAGATAAAAATATGCTCATTCTGAATTCCTTAAACCCTATGTTCGATCCTTGTAAGGATTATTTGGAGGCTATTCTAGTGTGGGTCAAGTTTCTATGGCTTCGTTTAGAATTCTGGTCTCATGAGGGTTTAAAGGTGATTGGAGATAATGTTGGGAAATTCCTTGCAGTGGGGGGAGATATTTTTCTCTAACCGACAAGGTTAGATACATGTATTTTGGTTGAAGTTGATTTGAGAGTAGGCCTATTCGAATCAATGGATCTAGTGGTCGAGGATGCTTTATTCACTAAAAAATTGGATTACATTAATGTCCCTTTATAATTTGCTCATAGTCACTTATATGGTCTTTGTTAGAATTTTAATGGTTAGATAATATCTAAGACATTTAGCTTCATAACATCATAAAGGATCACTGAAAGAAAGACATGCACAACCACACAAAAGAACACAAAGATTTATCCTGGGAAATGCTCATGGGGAAGAAAACCCAACAAAACTTCCTATATATAGAATTCGACCAAGTACAATGTAAAACCCCA
This sequence comes from Pseudotsuga menziesii, assembly GCA_001517045.1. Lineage (NCBI taxonomy): Eukaryota > Viridiplantae > Streptophyta > Pinopsida > Pinales > Pinaceae > Pseudotsuga > Pseudotsuga menziesii. The sequence goes on along the minus strand of LPNX010539183.1, from coordinate 363,498 downwards.
AGAACATGAATAACAACTCCTCTTCCACAATATACTCTCTCTCTCTTTCTTTCTCTTGCGCAATGCTTGAGTGAAAGTGTGTTTGAATGAGAGAGGTGCCTCGCCTATTTATATTCATTAGGTGAGTGACTCAAATAACTAACTAGGTCATCCGAGTTCTAATTAGGGCCGACCTACCTAGGAAGACTCAAAATATATTTTTATATAATACTTTTGTGGCTACTATTTCCTCGACTTACAACAAAGGTTTTACCTCATGAATTTTACATGAACATTTACATCAAGGACATCTCTGAACGAAGGAATAACATTTTCGAAGGAGGAATACAATAAAGTAAAATAGAATATCTTCCAAAGTTACAATATTTTAACACTCCCTCTTAACTAGGAATGTATTCTATATCAGCAACAACCACTACCACAACTGTACAACTGACCGGTGAGTCTCTATATGTCATAGGAAGTTTTGGAACAATATCATACATCTTCATCATCAATATCAGTATGAGAATACTGGATAATCTTCTGTAGCATTAGTATGTGAATATTGAGTCTTGTTCTACAACATTAGTGTGTGAATACTGAATCTTCTTCTACAATATCAATATGTGAAAACTAAATCTTCTGCTCGGTAATTATTCAGGAGATCGAGTTTATGTCGTTTGAATAATTTTTGGCTCCAAGAAGATTCTGGTTTTCTTGGTCTTGATTTCCTTGCTAATAGAGGCTTTCTCTGCTACTCCTGGTGTCTGCCTAAATTCGCTCGGTGGAGGATAGTGTTTTCTGCAGGATCTGCTTGCCGAATTGTTCTTTCTCTGGATCACCTGCTTGGTTTCTTGGTTTGTTCAGCTATGGTCTCCTTCCCGGCTTTTCAGTTGGAGGGGCTCGTTTTCCCTGGACCTTCTCGCCCTTGTTAGTTTGTGGCAGAGGAATTTCTTTTTGGCATTGGTCCTGGGAGCATTGCTTTGGTTTTGGTGGAGTTCTTTGGAAGGCTTCGTTCTAGCCTTCCCTCTTGGAGATTCTACTTGAGTGAATGTTCTTGCTTATTTGGCTTGTTGATTTGGAGTTAGAGATTTTCTCTGCTTCTTTGGTTTGTTTGTCTTCCTTTGTCTGGTATTTTTGAATTTTGTCTCTGCCTTGGAGTCTACTTGATCCAACATAAATTTTATCTTGATTTGGAGTAGTTGTGAAACTTGCTAATCTGTAGGGTTCTTGGATTCTGTGAGATTTGGGTGCCTAACTTGGGGTTTTGTGATCTTACCTGAGGTTCTCATGGATTCTGGCGATCCTCCCCCCCTTCCTCTGGAATTGTTAGCTTTCAAAATATTGATAGCTTCCACTGGTAAGAGAAAGGGTAGCTCTCTAGTGCAATAGTTTGTGAAGAAAGTGGACATCCCATCGGTAGAACTGTTAGTTGAGAGACCTTGCCGGACAACCTTGAATCTTTCTAAACGTGGATTAATTGGTTAATTCACGGGGCTTTGGCCTTTTCCTAAGGTAATTGACGGCTGGGTTCAACGCAATTGGAGGCCTCTAATTACTGAAGATATTCACAGTCACTTGGTTGACAGGGGGTTTTTTGTCTTTGTTTTTTACTTAGCTGGAGACAGAAATCTCATTTTCTGAAATGGGCCCTATTTTATGGGACCTCAGGGACTATATTTGAACAAATGGATTCCTGATTTCGATCCCACTCAGGATGTTCCTTCAGCTGTTTCGGTTTGGGTTCGCCTTCCTAACCCGCTGCTTCATTGTTGGAATTCAGAATCCTTGGAAACTATTGGGAACAAATTAGGAAAATATATTGACATGGCTGAAAGTAAAGACCAATACTAGTGTGCAAGAATTTGCGTAGAAGTTGATTTGGAGACTGGGTTGCCTGAAGCGATCAATATAACCGTGGCAGATTGGTCCCATATTCAGGAGCTGGATTATGAGCAACTTCCATTCAAATGTCACCATTGTCATGGTTATGGTCATTTTTCTAGGAACTGTAAGAAGAAAGCAGATGAAATCTCAGTTCTTGAGAAGGCTGAGCAATGGACTCGTGTTCAGAAAGCGGGTTATTCTAAGCAATCTATTAAATCGAAAGGAGAAGAACCTCATCCAGGGAATAGAGCCAATTCTGATATGAAGAAGAATTCTACAATGCAAGAAGCTGGAAATTTAGTATCATCTAATCTATTTATAGCCTTATGCCCATTGGAAGACTAGACTCCCCCTGTCCTTGAAGAAGGTGAGATGATGCCTTCAGAGGTGCTAATAAATGATAGTGCAAAAAATAATGGGAATATTGAAATTCATGTTCCTAATCCTTGTGTTGTTCCAATTCTTCAAGATAATATCAATTCCCCTGCTAATCCCTCTTATTCTCCTTCATATGCTGAAATCCTTAAGAAAAAGATGGTCAATTTCTTTGGCTCATCTGATGAAGATACTTTTGAGCAGTCTTCAAAACAAGGTGGTAGAAAATCTCGTAAAGAGATTAGAGAAGAGGAAGCAGAATGTTTGAAGATGCAGGGATCTGAAGTTACCATAGAGATGTCTATGGGCAGAGGCAAGCAGAACAGATCTGAAAACGGTGGAGCAACCCCCTCTGGAACATGCAAATAATGCATCCAACCTGATGGAACTGTAGGGGTTTGGGAAATCCCAAAAAAGCAGAATATGTGAAGGTTTTTCTGAGAATGGAGTCTACAGAAATTTTATTATTACAAGAGATATGCTATTAGTTTTAAGCAAGACTAAGTGGAAACTAAATAATGGAATCACTGTCAGTGCTAGGGGGACCTGTGGGGGCCGAGAAACTATTTGGATGGAGGATAAATATACTCTGCTCTCCTCTTTTACTTCCCAGCATTGGATCTATTCAGAGCTTCTTTGCTCTGCTAGTAGGATAACTCTTGCCCTCTTTAATATGTATGTTCCTGTAAACCATATTGAGAAAAAGGAATGTTGGACCTCCCTCTCTAATTTTCTTGAAACTCAGTCTCTTCGAAACATTATTGTGGCAGGGGATTTATATATCATTTTTGATCCTAGTGAAAAAAAAGGAGGAGTGCTGGGTAAAGATCCACTTCAGAAATTTGTAGAGGCCATATTGTAGACTTGGGATCTTCTCGATTTTAAACCAACGAGAGGTCGATTTACTTGGAATAATAACAGATCTGGTTCAACTAACATTCTTTCTAGATTGGATTGTTTCTTGGTGCAAAGCTCTTTGTTAGATAATAATTTTCTTATTTCTTCAATTTTTTTTCCAAATATCTCTTCCGATCATCATCCCATTTCATTGTTGATAAAAGAGGAAGAAGACTACGGGCCAATTCCTTTTCACTTTAGCCCATTATGGATTGAGCATGAGGGTTTCTGGAAAATTGTGACTAAAGTTTGGAATCAATATGTGGTTGGATCTCTCAGTTTCGTGTGGGAGCAAAGTCTCAAAAAAATTAAGTATGCATTGAAATCCTGGATTAAGAACCCTATTCCGAATCCAACCAATTGTAGAAAAGAAAGTGTGAAAGTTTTAGTAGATATCCAGTTCAGTATGGAGGATTCTGACATTTCAAACTCACTTTTGTTATCAGAGAATCTTTCCCAAGCTAATTTTTTCCATTCTTTCTGGAGAGAAGAAGAAAATTTGCGTCTCAAGTCGAGAAGCTTATGGTTACAAGCTGGTGATAAAAACTCAGCATATTTCCACAGACAATGCCGATTAAGAATTTCTTGCAATCATATTTCAGATCTTATATCTAGTGAGGGAGCAGTTATAAAAGGTCAAGTAGAACTTAAACAAGCAACTAAATCTCATTTTCATCAGCTATTTTCTGAGGATGGTGTTTCAGACAATGCATCTAAACATGAATTTCTATCTTATATTCCTCCTATGGTTTCTACTGAGACAAATGCTGGCCTTATAAAACCTTTTTTCTGAACAAGATGTTGTGGAGGTAATATGGGGTATGGAGCCAGATAAAGCTCCTGGTCCTGATGGTTTTGCTATACCCTTTTATAGAATATGTAGACCAATTATTAAATATGACTTGCTTCGTATGATTTCCTCCTTCCTCAGGAAAGCGAAAATTGGTGGCTATACCAATTCAACCTTTTTAGCCTTAATTTCCAAGGAGGTCAATCCTACATCCTTGGATAGGTTTCTACCTATCTCTCTTTGCAATGCCTCTTATAAAATTCTGGCTAAAATATTAGCTAACAGGTTAAAGCCTTTGTTGGGATCTTTAATCTCTCCTCAACTGGGGGGATTCATTAAAGGACGACACTTAGTAGACAATGTTATTCAAATGCAAGAGGCTATTCATTCCAGTTTTGTAAGGAAAGAGAAAGGTATGATCATTAAACTTGATATGAAGAATGCTTTTGATCGTGCCAATCTCTCTTTTCTCTACCAAGTTATACCCACCTTTGGTTTTAGTTTGGAGTTTGTCGGTTTGATTAAAGATTGTACAGAGAAACCTTGGATTGCTCCTCTCATCAACGGTAGACCTACAAATTTTTTTCAAGCCTCTAGAGGCTTGCGTCAAGGTTGTCCTCTGTCACCCTTCCTATACATTTTGATGGATGAAGCTTTAAGCAAAATGTTGTTTGCTGAAATGGCAGTTGGTACTATTCTTGGAATTAGGGCAGTGAGAGGAGTGGAGTCCATTAACCATGCGATCTTTGCAGATGACTCCCTTCTCCTTGGCGAGGCCTCAATAAATATTGCTCATTACTTTAATAGAATTCTTCTTAATTTCTATTCAGTCTCAGGAGCCTTTATTAACAAGGAAAAAAGTGTCGTCTTCAGGTGGAATGTGGATCATTTGAAAATGATGCAAATTGCTAATTCTTTGGGCTTTCATGGATATGACCAGTGGGATAAGATCAAATACTTGGGTATTCCTTTAACCTTGGGTGCTAGTCCACCTTTGCTTTGGTTGGAAGTTTTGTGCAAAATAAAAGCCAAAATTTTCTCTTTGGGAGGACATTGGTTGACGAAAGCTGGAAAGTTGGTCTTGATAGTTAGTACTCTCATCCCTTCCTATTTTTCAGTCTTCACTACTTCTTGCCCCCAAGTCCATCTCAGTCCAGATAGCCAAGATTATCAGGGATTTCCTATGGAATGGTGGAAAAGGTAATCAAAATAAAATTCATTTGGTCAAATGGGAGACTATTAAAAGACCTCTCTCTGAAGGTGGCTTGCAAGTAAGAGATACTGAATCAACTAATCTAGCCTTGGGAGGCAATCTAGTTTGACAGCTCTTTTCTGATAAGAATCATCCGGTCAGCAAGCTCTTTTTGATGAAATATATTAAAGGTGGATCCTTGAGAAATATAAATACAGAAAAGCTTCCAAAAGGAACTGCAATGTGGAATTTGTGTAGGAAAATTTTAAAATTTAAATTAGCAGCAAATTTATAGATTTGCAGGTAATGGGAAAGGAATTTTTTATTATGGGAAGACAAGATTCTTCGACATCCCCCTGTTTCCTCCATCAACTCGCTTTCTGAGATCAAATTATGGCTGTCTAATAAAGGCTTTCTCTGATTAACAGACATTTGCTCCTAGGATTGCATGGGGAATTGGGATGGATGGAAGTTCCTGGATATGCCAGTTCGGTATCTTCTTGATCAGACATTATTGATAGCTACTTTGACTGGTCTGGCTCCTGTCCATCACTCCTCAAATGATAAATGGGGATGGGGCTCAACTGGTATATATTCAGTTGCTCATGGATTTTCAGCAATCCATTCTTCTCATGCCTCCTTGCTTTCTCCAGCGCTGTGGAAATCGATTTGGTCTGCCAAAGGTAAATTTTTTTCATGGTTACTTATGCATCAAAAGGTTTTGACAGGTGAAAATATGCTACGTCGTGGGTTCCTTGGTCCTTTTCGCTGCTGTCTCTGCAAAGTTCAGTCAAAATCATCTGATCACTTATTCGTAGACTGTGTGTTTATCCAATCAGTCTGGAAATTGATTCTCAAAGATCTTCAGATCACTCCCTCATCTGGAATGACAGTCATGACTTTGTATTCTTCCTAGAAGGATCGGGTCTCAACATCCAATCTGATTCATGCTAGGTAGTCGAATGTCTGGTATTTATTCCCAAAGACCATTTGGTGGCTAGTTTGGTTGGTGAGAAATGATAGTCTACTCAATAACAGAACGTGGTCCTTTGTTGAAATTGCCATTAAAATTAAATTGCAGGTATTGGAAACTATTAGGCATTGCAATTCTAAAATTCCTCAAGAATTATCTGATTGGTTGGGGTGCACCTTGAATTGCAGAGATTTAAAATCCTCCAAACCAATTTTGTTTCCTTCCTGGCGAGTGAGACTTTCTGCTGATAATTTTTCTCTTTGGTGTTAGAGTAAGGGAGTTGCTACTATTTTATTTGATGGTGCATCTAAGGGAATCTAGGTGTAGTGGGTGCTGGCGGATTGATCTTCTCTTCAGGCAATGAGAAAGTATCTTGCTTCTGCCGGGGCCTTGGAATTTGTTCCAATAATCAAGCTGAGAGTTACAACCTTCTTATGGATTGTCAAGTTTCCAGGAATATTGGTCTCAAGGATATTCAAATTTTTGGGGATTCTGAGGTCTTGATAAAATTGCTAAACTCTGGCTCTCAGTTCAACAGGCCGTCTCTGGATAAAACCTTGCAGCTAATTCGTAATATTTTGAAAGAATTTGAAAGTTTCTTTTCTTTTCATATTCAAAGAGAGCTGAACAATCAAGCTGATTCTTTGGTGAATAAATCTTGTCTTCTTCCTCTTGGAAGCTTTAGTCCTAATGGAGAATCTTGTATTACTCAGCCTCTACCGTAATTGTTCATATGTGTCAAAGTTGACGCTGAAGTTGTATAACTTGTATCCTTCTATATTTTTGTTTTATTCTTGGTCCTTTAGAAGATATCTTCTGACCTTATTGTAAATGGTTAATGGTTGATCTAGCAATTGCTATTTCATTCCAGGAATTCTTCAAGCTCCAAAGAAAAAAAAAATTATACCCGTTTGAGTTAAAAAAAAACTAAATCTTCTGCTGCAACATCAATATGTGAATATTGAACCTTCTTATGTAACATCAATACGTGAATACTGAATATTCTTCTGTAACATCAGTATATGAATACTGAATCTTCTTCTGTAACATCAGTATGTGAATACTAAATCTTCTACTTCAACATCAGTATGTGAATACTGAAACATCATCATCATCTGCAACATTAGTGTGTGAATACTGGATCATCATATGCAACATTGGTATGTGAAAATTAGAACATCATCATCACCACCAATATGTAAATATTGGATCATCATCTGCAACATTAGTATGTAAATACTGAATCATCATTTGCAACATCGGTATGTAAATATTGAAACAACAACAACATCATTAGCATGTTAGTGCTAAGGAAACATCATCAATAAATGCTATATCATCATCTGCATCATCACAATAGAGATGTTGGAACATCATCACCATCATCAACATAAAAATGTTGAAATATCATCATCATCATCATTATAGAAATACTGAAACTGTCTCATCAACATCACAACAACATTAGTATGAAAATACTGAACCTGCCACATCAACATCAATATGAAAATACTGAACCTGCCACATCAACATCAATATGAAAATACTCAACATTTGGAATGAATTTTCCAAAAATGATATATATTTATTATTGAATGATGATATTTACAAGAGTACACTACGACCTTTATATATATAAAGGTTCACGATTAAATGGTATGACCTATCACGTCGACCTTAATTAACAATTATTAACTAACAAGGTTTACTAACTATTTAGTTTTATTACAAGTCATCCCTCCCTGGAATACTTCGTCCATGAAGTATTGGTGAGGATGGGTGGCACGAACGAAAATATTCATTCTCCCATGTAGCTTCATCATCTGGTAAGTTTCTCCACTTGATAAGGTATTCCTTGATTGATATGGAGAGAAGTGTTCTAGTTTTAATTCCCAAAATGCATTCTGGTTCCAACACTAATTTTCCTTCATCATCTAACATAGGCAATTCAGTTTGTATGTGAGTGGCTGAGCTCAATTTCTTCTCTAGGCATGACACATGGAAGACATCATGTATTTTTCCTTTATTTGGGATATCTATAGAAAAGGCCACTTGTCCCACTTGCTTTCAAACTTGATATGGGCCATAGAATTTGGGTGCAAGTTTATGATTTTTTGAATTTTTTAGTGAAGTTTGTTTATACGGTTGAAGGTGAACAAACACACAATCACCCACTTAAATTCTCGATCAGTTCTTTTTGAGTTTGGTTGTTGTTTCATGCATTTTCTTGCTTGTTCGAGATGGTTCTTCAAAATGCAAATGACCTCATCGGATGTTACTAGGTAATCTCTTGCTGTTGGAACTTTGAAATTGTTGATGACATATTCTCTTGTTGTAGGAGGTGGGTACCCATATAAGGGTTCAAAAGGTGACATTTTTTTTGATGTATGATATGTACTATTGTACCACCATTCTGCAAGATGTAGCCATTGTACCCATTGAGTTTGTCGGTTGTGCACAAAATTTCTCAAGTATCCTTTAAGGAATTTGTTTACTAATTCTGTATGTCCGTCTGTATGGGGGTGGTGTAATACTCTAAAAATTCATAGAAATTAAAAAAATTTCATATAACATTAAATGTTTGCGGTCGTCACTATTTAGGAACAATTTAACTGTTAACAGTTACCTTAAACAGTTTTTAACTAGAATTGATTCTTTTGTTAATCTCTAGTTCTGCATATTTATTGTTTCAATTCATAATTCATTGTTAAGGATTTGATTTAGCAGGTTATGATTTGGAATAACAAGAATTGAAACATCTTTTTAATTTCTAGTGCTAAGTTTGTTTTACTGTCTTATGAAAGTAGGAAAGAACTTCAGTTGAGATCGAGGATTACTTAGCTTATAGCTAATACAGTGATGTGATGCTTCTTTTATAGGTCTTTTATAGGTCTTTTATAGGCAAGAAGTTTGTTACCAGTTTCCAGATTGAGATTATTATCTCAACTAGCATAAAATATAATGCTAGTAAATTTATTTATTTTACAACTTTGAGCAATAAATAAGGTATTGTTGATCTGTAAATTAATGTTCCAAAACGTTTCTAGAATAAAAGTATTTTTAGTAAACTGAGCCTAGTTCAGTTGCTCTTCTATTTCACTATAACCATATATTGTTCATTCAACTTTCATCATTCTATTTTCAGTTTAAAGCCTGTATGTAACTCTAGTGAAAGGCATCTCGTATAGCAGTTTCCTTTGTTTATTTACTTGATGCTGAGTTAAACTCCATAGTATTTGTTTCCACAAAAATCGAGTTAAGTTAACCTAGGAAACCTATGATCTAAGTATAGTCATAAAGTACATTGACTGATAAACACACATAAAACCAATACTTAGTGCATAACATAGTTTATTAACTATTCTAGTACTTACCAAATAGAGATGCACTAAAACAAATTGTATTTCTTTAACTATAGTGTTATTAGTTTTTATGTAAGGAAGAAAGAATTATTTTCTATAAAAACTATCCAACTTAACCCTCGTAAGATCTCCATTTCACAAGGGGGTAAGCAAATCTAAGTTCTAATATCTAGACTATCAAAACAAGCTATAAATCTTCCTATGTTTGCAAATCTCACATACATATAGGAGTAGGTCTTTTATGAGTCCTTTTTCCAAGTCCAAAGTTCATTATAGCATGATGTTTAATACTCTATCAAAGTTAATGTTTTACTTTCATAAATTCTTGCCTAAAAACCATGGTTGATAGAAATATAACCCTGGC
>LPNX010539183.1:318170-353519 GCA_001517045.1 Pseudotsuga menziesii | reverse complement strand
GAAAAAAAAAATATATATATATATATATATATATATATATTCTTTTACATTTAACACTTGATATATATATATATATCAAGTGTTAAATGTAAAAGAAAATGTTATAACCATAGTCCTATTACAAATTGTTAATGTTTGTAGGATTGCTCTCAGAGGTCTTCGAACTATATAAAAAAAACTGACAATTTGCAAATAAATCCGAGACATGGTTGAAGTTCAATGGATAGGGTTTTGACCTTTGGGAAATTACCATATAAGTTTTTCTAAACCCTAAAAACTCGCATTTACCTATCTTTTTACCTTGCTCTAGAAAGGAAGGGCCGCAGGCTCATGGCCGCATGGCCTGACTGTCACTCCATTGCGTGTAAGCTACCTTGCCAATAGTCGTTCTTCTTCTGTGAGAGAGATTTATTTGACCATGCCCTTAGTTGTATGGAAGAACCCTCTATAGCCGTAACCATTTCTTTGTGTGAAAGTGGTCTTCGTCGTCATTATTTAGCTTTTGTGTGAGCTATCCTTCGACACGGTGTGTGGGTAAGACTCTGTAATAAGAGTTCAGTGTTTGGTTTACCCCAACGTTGATTTGGGATTTCTTGTCGGGGTCTCTTTCGCTGCTTGGCGTAAAGGTTCTGCTGGCAAAGGTCTGTTCTCAATACCCATTTCGAGGCTGAGGAGAGTTTCTTCAGGTGAGGATAATATTTGTAAAAAAAAATTATAATACCCTTCTTCGTAAGCTATTTACTTTGTTATTTATAAGTTTCTCTCTCTGTGTTTTGTTTAAATTTTTGTAGGTTTCAAATGGATACTCCAAGCTAGAAATACAAGCCACAAAATGCCATGCAAGGAAATTTTCATGCTTTGTGACCCTCTGGGTAAGCCTCAGTCTGGCCTAGGGTTATCTCTTGCAATGGTTGTATGGTGTGTTTGTTGATACTGCCCATTTTATTATTGGGTTCTGCTCGATCGTGGTTACATTATGTTGTGTTTGTTTTGGAAGGCCATGTGGCCGATATTGTGATATGTTGTTTAAGAGTTCTTCGAAGCCCTCGTGGCTGTTTTATGTTGGAAAAATTGGGGCTTTTACAACCGTGACTTAATAACTTATTTATGGGACCCTTTTGACCATAGTTGATTTACTGTAATGTTATTTCTGAACGGGCTATTAAGCCATGTCTTAAGTTGTAAAAAGGCCATTTAGGCCGTAACTGATATGATTTAGTGATGCTAGGGTTTAGATGCTATTTTTGTTTTTAACCAGCACGAAGCTTACTGTTTATACTTATGTTTTGATAATATAAATATCTTGTGGTTTAAAGAAGATGATGGGAATTGTATGGTTCTTATTGGTTCTATTTTTTCTTCAAATATGTTTAAATTATCCTATGCAGAGTTTTTGTTATTGTAAAATTGATATTTACTTTTATTATGTTTAAAATTAAATTGAAAATGTTTTAGACAGTTAGTTTTTAAAATATAATTGATTTCACTATCAATAATATTTACTTCAGTAAGTAAATAAAAGAAAGGTTGTTTATCCAACCTAAGTTTTTACTGCATTTTTCTGGGTTGTTATATGTTGAAAGATCTTTTAATTACTTTTTCCCAGTTTATATTTATCACACAATGTTAACACTGTTTCTTGTAGATAATGTATAAAATTATATATATTTAGCTGTTAGATTCTGGTGGTTATACAAAGGAAGAAATGTAAGCTTTAATTTGATTATGGGTGAAATGAATAACCCTTCTGTTAGTAAAATAGGTGGTACTATTATTTATATTTTACAGTTCCTACAATTAAGTTTTTATTTATAAACCCTAGTTTCTCTTAGTTTAAAATACATAGTTAGTAATTGATTATAATGTTATTCTAGTTTCATTTTACTCAGTTTAATGATGAATTTATCTTAATAAACTTCTAGCCCTATTATACTATTTATTTTATGTTGACCCTACTTATTTACTTTCTGTTTTATAATGTCTTTTGTTTACTATAATAATAATAACTTATAGTAATTAGTCCATCTATTGTGTAAATACACAGACTAAGTAAATTTATACTTTTAGATATTTTCATAAGACAGATCTATTTATGTTATTCAAAGTACTTTATCTAAATAAAAACATCTAAAATAGAAAGGAAAAACATACATATGAATAACTCTTATGAAACCCATAGAAGGTAATAAAACACATTCATGCATACTTCATTCGAATCTTTATCTGAAGCTAATCTAACCTACTGTACTAGAGTACTACCTTTAAAAAGGTGTGGAAAAACACAGTTAGGTATTTTTTTTATCTATCAATAAAACTGGAAATTCTTCTAATCATTTACCCTAATCTATCTAATTCAACAATTAACTATCTTTTCACAGTAAAAGTGTTTCTTTTAACTAACCCTAGCAACAACAAAACATAAACATAACATATTTTTGCTTAAACTCAATCCTTCTAGATAACAATAAACAATTAGAAAACTAGACAAATCAAGTAGAACTTGGAAATGTAGAAGAGGTGACAACAACTTAAGGAACTCGTTCCTCCCAACCAACTCCTGGAGAAAAACTAAACTACAAATCTCAGGACCCCCGAGCTTGTCTCTTGGTCCACCTAGTAGAAGTACTAGGTGAGAGATGTAGTTTAATAATCCTCTACAACTCTACTGAGTGTTCAACAGTCAATCATTTTTGCATTCAGCAACATGAACTCAGCTTAGAATAGTTGCACTAGTTCAGGTCTTCAACACTTTCCACTCAAAACATACTTCAGCTAGTCCCCTCCATTGAATTTTCTTGTGCACTTCATTCACTCAGAATGTTTACAAGTCAAGAATGATCAGCCTCAATTGTCTTCAATGGAAAGTTTTATTAGCATGCCTAGGTATTTTGGGTCAGTTTTTGCTTAATGAGCCACCTTCTCTTGTTCCACTTTCTTGGGGAACATGACCACACAAATAGGGAAGTTTCCTCCTGCAATAGCTAGAAGTAGTTTGAGGATGCTTCCAAGTGTCAGTCTGCTCTCAACCTAGCCTACTCCACCAAGTGATCAGTAAAACACTCATTTAACAGCTTCCCTATGCTATTGTCTCATCTTTCATTTCATTATTAATAAAATATTCAACAAATACATTCAATTATCCTTGAGCCCACTTGGTCATTAATTACAAATTTTATAGTAAAATATAACATAATGTTTCTTAAAACATAAAATGTTTTGCAAATTGGGGCATGTGACAGGTGGTACGAGGTACTCATAGTTAGTGAAGTGCCAACTTGGTGGAACGATTCCTTCCAGAATTTGATGGTAAATTTAGGGTCCCCATCACTAACAATAACCTTGGGAAACCCATGGAGATTAAACATATTCTTTACATAACTATCTGCATCTTGGCTTGGTTTTGCTTTGGATGAAATACTAATGAAAGGAGCATATTTTGTTAATCTGTCGATGACTACAAATATACTATCATTTCCTTATGATGTAGGAAGGTTGGTGATAAAATCCATGGATACCTCAGACCATTTTTGGGCTGGAATATGAAGGGATTATAGGAGACCAAGAGGAGCCACCGTCTCAAATTTCTATCTTTGACATGTATCACATTCAACCACATATTTTTGGATATTAGTCTTCATTCCCTTCCAAAAGAAGGATTGGTGTATATTGTGGTATGTTTTAAAGAAACCAACATGGCTTGTTGTTGGAGAGTCATGGTTCTCTTTTAATACTTGAGTTTTGAATTTTGATGGATTGGGTAAATATATTCTTTGTTTGTACCATAGTATGTATTTTTCCCATGAATATTTGGATTTTGTTTCTTTGTTGTTTTCAACTTCCTCAATTAGCTTCCTTGTCTCTAGGTCTTTCATATACTCACTTTGGACTTATAAAATCCATTCAGGACCAACTATGGATATGGTACCTAGGGAGGCATCACTTTCATGTTTTCTTGATAAGCTGTCTGCAACCCTATTCTATTTCCCCTTTTTATCCAAAATGTCGAAATCAAAGACTTGGATTTTGCTTACCCATTTCTGTGGTTCAGAAGAGAGTTTTTTTTGAGTTAAAAAATACTTCAGGCTGTTGTGGTTTGTTTTAACAAGAAATTTTTCCCCGAACAAATATTGCTTCCATTTAACAAGGGCATGCATTATAGCCAACATTTCCTTGTCTTATGTGGATTTTGTTTGCTCACTTGGTTTAAACTTTCGAATTTCGAAGGAAATGGGGTGTTTATCTTGCATGAGAACAACTCCTAAGCCTCTCCCTGAAGCATCACACTCAAGGATGAATGTCTTCGTAAAATCGAGAGCTGCTAACACTGGCGTGGATGTCGTCAGGGTTTTCAATTGTTCAAAACAATTTTATGCATCCTTATCCCATCTGAAAGTATCCCTTTTTAATAGTGATGTTAGGGGTGCTACAATTTGGGCGTAGTTGCGAACAAATATTCTATAATAACCCGTTAGACCCATAAATCCTCTTAACGATGTAATTGACTTGGTGGACTGCCACTCTATGATCGTCCTAATTTTTTTGGGATCGGACTTAATGCTGTCGGCTGATACGATGTGCCCCAAAATTTCTATTTCTTTTTTCTCAAAACTAAATTTTGATTTGTTAGCATAAAATTTGTTTTCTTCTAGAAGCTTCAATATTGTTTCTACATGCTTGAAGTGCAAGTTCCAATTTTTACTATAAATAAGGATATCATCAAAAAACACTAGCACGAACTTCCATAGGTATAAGCGAAACAAGTCATTCGTTACGAATTGAAATGTAGCTGGAGCGTTGGATAATCCAAATGACATCACTCGAACTTCGCATAATCCTTCGTGTGTGCAAAAAGCTGTTTTGGGGACATCTTCTTCTCGAATACGTATTTGGTAATATCCTGACTTTAAGTCTAGTCTAGAAAAATATTTTACACCATGTAGCTCATTGAGAAGTTTGTCAACAAAGGGAATGGGGAATTTATCTTTTATGGTGACTTTTTTTAATGCTTGATAATCAATGCAAAGTCTATACGATCCATGTTTTTTTTCTAACGAGTATGACTGGTGTAAGAGAAAGGACTCTTACTACGTGTGATTATTCCAACGTCTAATAGCTCCTGTACTAAACGTTCGATGTTTGATTTTTTCCTGTGAGATTGTCTATAGTTTTTTTTTTTTTAATTGGAGCTCATCTTGGCATCAAATTGATGATGTGATCCCTAGAACGTGGGGACGGGATACCATGAGTAGGGTTTCTGAAGATGTCACTGTGTTCCCTCAGGATTTGTTCTAATTCATGTGGGTCAGTATTTTGTCTTTTGCCAGTTGTTCCTTCCATATCATAGTAGTGTAAGAAGAAGGCTTAAGCTCCATTTTTTACCATCTTTTCCATTTTATTGGATGAAACAATTTGGGGAGGGGGCATTAATACTATAAAGCTTATATTTCCTCCCATTTTCGTAGAACTTTATAAATTGTTCACATAAGTTTAATCCAACTGTTCCCAATGTTTCCAACCATTGTGCACCTAAAACAATGTCAGCCCCTCCGATCACCATAGCATACATTGGCGATTTTAGCTTGTAGTCCTTTATAGCTAGTTCTACTTTATGGCATTTACCATCACATGGTGTAGTATTGTTTCTTGGTATCGACACTTGGAAACTTGCGGTAGGGTAGATGAATATGTTTAACTGTTTCACTACCCTACAGTCTATGAAGTTGTGTGTACTCTGACTATCGATCAACACCTTCACTTTCATGTTTTTGATATGGACAAACAATTTGAGGGTTTGGGGTTGAGATATACCTATCATTCAAGCCACTAAGAATGTTGGTGTGATGTTAGCCTCTTCCTTGCTAGTATCATTGCTAGCTGACTCTGCGTTGGAGGAAGGTTTGTCACTCGATTCTTCATCATTATCATCACTTGTATTACTTTTTTTGCATAAGAACAGGTTCTTATTTTTGCACTTATGCCCTGGGTGCCAATTAGGGGCATTACACCTACGGCATGGATTGCCGTCCTTTTTTCCCATTGGATCTTAGGTGGGGTGCTATGTAAACCGACAAACGTTGTGTCTTTTTCTTATCTTCAATTAATTTGGTGTTTTGATGGGCTTGTTCCATGTCTTTGATGTCTAATAATTTTATCTCGCTTTGGATACTCTATTTTATCCCTCCTATGGCAATTTACAAGAGTTGTTCTTTAGTTATATCTTGGACATGAGTGGCCAGGACCAGTAGATTGCTAAAATATTCATCTACAGTTCCTTCTTGTTGTAAACGAGTGAGATTGCTATAGATTTTGGCTTCTTCCATGTCTTGAAATCGTCTAAAGAAAATTTTCTTGAAGGTGTCCCAGTCTCTAAGTAATTGACCTCCCTTTATTTCTGAGTCCCACCATAAAACCAGTCACAAGCAGTTTTATCCATGTAAATTGTTGCCACATTTAGTTTGTTGTCGTCACCATAAATATTGTACATTTCAAAAAAAAAATCGATTTTGATGATCCATCAAATCTTGTCTCAATTACTTTCACCATCAAACCTTGGTAAGCCATTTTTGACCTTGTGAACAACGTTGTGGGTTGGCCCTGCATGTGATCTATTTCCTCCTTTAACTTGGTCTCTCAGTGAGAGAATTTTAAGTTTTAGGTTGCAAATGTCCTCATCCTTTTGCTCAAGTTTTGCTAGTATCTTTTGAAATGGATCCTCTTCGGACTTTATGGATGCCTCTTTGTTCTCCAGAGGGTTTCTTTTAGTATTTCTTGTATTCATTTTGTTTAAATTTAGATTTAACTATTAAAATATTAATTGTAATAGTAATATTTTTTTTTATTGAAATTCATAATAATTTTATTTCAAAATTTTAATAGTTTGTAAGTTTTTATTTATTTATAATAATAATTATTAATTATTATAATAATAATATAGATATTTTTTAAATTTTAAAAATGGGTGAATTTGGGTTTAAAACCCTCGAGTAGAAGGAGTGTGCTGGAGTGGAAAGGACATGGACGATCAATTGAGTGGCAGTGTGGAAGACAGGGCATGAAGAGGTAGGAATTGACAGCGTGGCAGCATGAAGGGAAGTCTAGAGCAGCCGAGTGGCAGCGTGGAAGACATGGCATGAAGGAATGTACAACGTGAAGGGAAGGCAAAGAATTGAGAACGTGAAGGGAAGTGGCAGCATGAAGGAATGCAGAGGGTGATTGGGAAGTCACGGTGAGGAGAATGAGCAGGCAACGTGAAGGGTGATTGGGAAGTCGCGGTGAGGAGAATGAGTGGAAGCATGAAGGCCGGTGTGGGATGAACAACGACATGTCGGAACCCGATGGGTGAGGGAGTTGTGGGAAGGATGAGAAAAACGAAGGAATGGTCAACAATGGAGTATGGAGTCGCGGTGAGGAGGAGTGTGCAAAAGATGTCGAAAGATCACTGGCTCTGATACCAACTTGGAATGGATTTTACCAAAATGATATATATTTATTATTGAATGATGATATTTACAAGAGTACACTACGACCTTTATATAAATCAAGGGTCACCATTAAATGGTATGACCTACGATGCCAACCTTAATTAATAATTATTAACTAACTATGTTTACTAACTATTTAGTTTTATTACAACATAAGTATGAAAATAATGAACCTACCACATCAGTATAGGAATACTCAAACCACCTCTTTCCCACTGGCCATCTTGGAGAAGCACCTCGGTGGGTTTGCTGGTAGATCCATCTAGGCATTTTGTCTAACTTACTAACCCTTTCAGGCCGACAAGCATAGTCAGACAGATGGATCTACCTAGGGAACAAAAAATCTTTGTCTGGCTTACTAGCCCTTTCATGCCAAATAAGCATAGCCATACATACTAATCTGCCTAGGGTTAATAGGCCTCATTTGACTTACTAACCCTTTCGGGCCAAAAAGTCTAGCCATACATACCCTACCCTAGACTAAGCTACCACACCACTGCAACAGAAAATACTTCGACCATCTTACTCCCTCTTTCAAGGGAGGCCCTTTCGGATTACAACAAGCTTGTCTCAAAGGTATTTAACTTTACACGAGACAGAGGATTAGTCAACACATCTGCCACTTGTTCCTTTGTAGGAACATACTTGAGCTTTAAAACTCCCTTCTGTAACTTTTTATTTATCATTCTTCTCTTGTACATCCGCAACTGCATCATCCTTCTTTTGTACATTCACAACTTTATCATACAACCACAACTTCATAATTTGTTCTTTTGTACATCCACAACTTCATCATTTCTTCTCTTGTAGGTGATTACATACAATCCTTCCTACAAGCCAAATAGAGTTGTATGATTAGAAACATTTCACAACATATTCATAATGAAAAATTCTTATGCATAAAGATATATGTCATATAATCATGCAACTATTTCCGTAATACAACATTCATCCATATCACGTATACGTATGGTAACTTTATTTTTGCGTTCCATCTCTACAAAGAAATTATTACGAGTCTGCACTACTCCCATCATATGCATATTAGTAGTAAATTATTCATATCTGCAAACATTCTAACATGCGATATAATATATTCAAGTACTTATCTTTGTTTGGTTGGTAGAATCCATCTTGATCTCTGTCTCCTTGCATGAATTATTGGAGTGTCTGAAAACGTTCTCTACTTCATCGTATGATTCTGAGTACTTGTTCCTATCTTGCTCATGATAAAAAATACTGAGCAAGTCTTATTACACCATAGATCACATAGAAATGTGTATTGGTGTTGAATCTATGTGTCCTACAAATGCATCCCTTCTTATCCAATGCTGAAATTGACAAGGGTATGATATTCATCTTCATCGGTAGAATTATTTTGGATCATATTCCTCAATGACTTGAGGAATATTCCCTTGCTTTCTTCTTAGCCACAATATTTTCATCCTTGATTGCACTGGGAGAAATATTGGTGCGCTTTCTGCAACATGTTGGAGTGATATTTTTGTTTGTAGTACTTCTAACCCAATCAGAGTCATCAAATTTATGTAGGCATATTCTCTGGTCTCTCACATATATGAGGCCATATTCAATTGTTCCATTTAGATACAACACCGCGTGCTTTGCCACAATTATGTGAACACATCTCGGTTCTGTAAAGCAAATATCTGGTCTCATATTCGTCAAGTACATCAATGAACCAATATTCTTCTTATAGATTGTGACATCAACTATTTCATATTGGCTTCAAGTTTGATGTCATTGGTGTATCCCAACATCTCAAACCTTATCTCAACCACACATTTTCCTTGGCTAAGGAAAATGTACCTCTAATCTTAAGAATCTTTTCAAGATGATCAAACTTTGATATCTACCATAGTCACTCCCTTTGAAGTGGAACACCATCCTTCATCTGCATCTTGTACTCTTTATATAAGGACATTTGAGTGACAGGTATCCTCCTCTGCTTCTAATAATCTGTGCATTTATGTCACCTCTCAAGGTCACTAGATATCAAGATCATCCATCTCAAAATTTATTGTAAGTTTCTCTTGCACCCATTTATGAGCTTCTTGTCCTTTGTAGATTTCTATCTTCAACCTTGTAGTATAGGTTGGGATCACTCTAGTTGATATTGAAGCTCCTCATGTAACTGTGTGTGCTATCTGGTGGGTGCCTATTGAGCTTGTACAAATCCTTATGTGCATAGGTGGTTCTATGTAGAGAGTCCCAAATCCTGGAGGTTTTTTCTTATACTTTAATTACACCAATTGTTTAGTGTAATATTCATCGTTGAAGAGGTGTGTTTGCCCCCCTAGAGTAATGTCTCACCATGATCGACTCCATCTTTATGAGAGAAACCACAAGCGTTGATTTGTATCTCTTGATACTTCCATATCCTTTATGCTTGATATTGTAGATCTACTTGGAATATGTTACAAAACTTCCCTTCAGGTCTTCAAGCATCATTCTACATGATCGACTGGTACTTCTTGATCATATCATCCTTCCATTCTTTCTTCTTGGGACAATCTTTCACAAGGTGTCCTTTCTCATCACAACTGAAACATATGAGTTGTGAGAGGTCCTTATTTTGAAGTCCTTTTATTCTTATGAGAATGTTTCTCCATCTTGTTCCTTTTCTTCTTCATACGAGTTGTTCAGGCTTGATTGTCATATTCATCCATCTCTTCTTCTTTTGCTATCAATTGAGATTTTTTTTACGTGCATTCCTCCATAGGTGAGCTTCCTTATATAAAAAATATCTTGAATGAAAGATTCCCATGAAATTGGGAGACCATTCAAATTCGTAATATCCACTTCTACTTCTTCGACATTGTCTTCAATGCCTTCTAGTTTCTTCTTAATCTAGAGATCCTTATGAACTAAGATTGGATGTTTTCTGATATCTGCATCTTCACATCCTTGAGTTGTGTTCTCAAGGTCATCTTCTTATTGATGTTCTTTCCTTCGTATAAGCTATTCATTGCATCAAACATATCCTTAGGAGTCTTCCAAAATGATACATGTGAGATCTAATGGAGACAAAAATAATCCTCTTGGCTTTGGCTAAGTCCTTCTTGTGTGTTGTCTTCATCTCCCTGTGGATTTGTTGCTTCTTCTTTGTCATAGTTCTCCAAGTCATGCTTCTTTAGGTATGAGAAGCACTCTATACTTCCATGCTTGGAAGTTCTCAGATCCTTCAATATTCTCCCCAAGCTTGGTATTGTTTATCATCATGATCATAAACAAGAACTTTAAATGGAAGTAGAGAGAATATAACTTACCAATGAGATTGCTTCAACTTGATGCTTGCTTGAAAGCTTTTCTGGAAAACTGCTTCTGGTATACCTAGGGTTTGATAGAGAAACCCTAATTTTTCAACTTAGGTATCTTTCAGATATGATTGTATAGAAAGATGCACCTCCTTAAGGAGATATGAGCAACATACTTATTTTCCCAAAACTATGGACAAAACTGCAAAATATCTGATGCCCTAGATTTCCCTGGCAGTAGTGTTAGGTCAAAAATCGAAAATACACAGAATGAGAAACTTCTTCCATAGAAAGATGCACCCTCCTAGGGAGAGTTTGATAGTCCTCCTATTTCAACTGATTGGACGAGGGAATTGCTGGAACAGGAAGCCCTAGTTTTCTCCAGTTTCTTCTGCAGAGTTATCTGATCTCGATTCCGCTATATCTACAAAATTACCGCTCCTCAAGGTCTGAAACTTTGTCCTAAGTGTTATCGAGTAAAATGACACTTCTCCATCCGAGTACTGACACCCAATGTGTTAGAACACAAAAGGACAAATTCGATTGAAGTAGCCAAAACACTATAGACAGGCATGACCTTTGATACATCATCACCTAATCAACTGAATATATTTTTGTTTGGACATTAGGGTTGAATACGCGACTATTTGCACAGCAACCCATGTATCATACATAAGTATGTGCATTGCAACTCACGTATACATTTTTAGGGCTTACACCCGCGGGTTTCCTTAAAGAAATTCACGTATCATACATGACTTTCCTACATCAATAGTCGCGTATGCCTTAAATCAGAGTTAAAAAATATAAACATGATCAGTCAAGGACAGTTGGGCCCTTAATCATAACTATCCCAACTTCCTCAACCATCTCAACCTTCGAAACCTCTCTCTTTCCTCGTGTATAAATAGAGGGTAGGGGTTGAGGCTAATGGAATCATACTTAGTAGAGCAAAGTTATGCTGGTGTTTTGCCTTCAGATATCTTGGAGCATCATAACTCAGTGTCCTTGGTTTGTAGAGGAGCACTTGTCTCAGATGTTGGGTTGTAATCTCACCACACTTGTTTATCAATAAAGAAATTTCTTCTTCCAATATTGTGCACTCTTGTATATTGTGATTTATGAATTATCTTACAGTTTCATTATGACTATGTTATTTCATTAACCATTGATATAATATATAAGATATTGCTGGAAGATCTTGTTCTTTGCAGGTGATTGGAGATACCCTAGAAGCTATGGAAGCAAGTTGAAGAGAAGAAGAAAAACTAGGACCAACCGTCATAAATAAGGTATGCCTAGTTTTCTTCCTATTTCTATTTCAATTTATGAAATGGTTGATTTTCTGCAAGTTAGTCTAGTAAGTTGGTAACCCCACACACTCTAGGTTATAAGGGTGTGTTTTCTTGAACAACAGAAATGGTGACTCCACTGGGGATTCCAACCTGTTGTGGGTCCTCTCTTTAGGATTCCTGACCAATCTGCTATGTATGATTCTGTTTGTGACTTGTTTTGATTTTTTCCTTTGATTTTCAGTTTTGCATGTTCAGGGCATGTCTGTCAGTTATTTTCTTTTTGATTTTTTTTGGCAGCATACGCAGGTTGTCTCAATGACAATTGTGTATTTCACTTGGTATACGTGAGTTTCCTTCTGGACAGTCGCGTATCATACACGGGTTTCCTTTATAACAATAATGTATTCCTGTAGGTGTCTTTGAGTTTATAGGGTTCTTTCTTGTCCCCGTCTTTATAATCTCTCAGATGCTTGTGAAGGTTCTGTTTCTGACTTGATTATGTAATCTTAGGTCTGTACATTTCATAGCTTACTTGATTTTTCAAGTCCTTGAGTGTTTTTGTGTTTGACTTTCTTCATTAGTGAAGGTGTTAGGTCCTCCTACTTGGATTTTTGGGTATGAGTGCTTGTGTTCTAGGTCATTGATTAGTCCTTGGAAAGATTGTATGCTTTGTACTGTTGTTAGTGGTATGAGTAAGTCATTCTTGCCAGTTTGGATCTATTAGTCTTTGATTGGATAGTTCTGCCAAGTCTAGGTTTTGTGCCATTTCTTCCTTTTTGGGTGAAGTGTGTTACTATAGGGTCTGCTTTCATCTTTTACTGTTATATTGTTAGATTGTTCAAACTTACTCAAGTTTGCATTTAGTTGCATTATAATTTTTGAAGTTTTTTTAAAAGAAAAGACAAATTTTTTTTATACTTTTTTCATTAGGTTGCATTTAGTTGTTCTTTTTGTTATTTTTCAAGAAAAAAAACAAAAAAATTAAGTCTTGTAGTTGCTCATGCTTTGTTTAAAAGTTCATTAGTTTTCATTTTACAAGAAAAAGAAAAGAAAAATTGGCACAATAGTTGCAATTTGCTTTGAAATTTTATTTTACATCATTTTTGCTTTCTTTCTACTGAGTCTATAACATCATACAGTCTCATCCCGCTACCTTTGACTTAATACAACCCATTAAAAAGAACGATTAATTAAAATTTTACTAGTAAGTTTCTTTTCTCTAGGCATATACATCAACTAGATTAGGCTAGGCTTGTGGACTAGGGAGTTTTAACTGTCCATAAGTATTTGATTTCAAACATAGTAGGCCTTTCACTAGGTAAATCCTCCTCTACATCAGACCATATGGAAATCTCCTCTCACACAGGAGTTAAGCAAAAGGCCATGTAAGGACCTGGTTGAGGAGATAACCCTCTGATTCCTTGTTCGAGCGTATATCAGGATTTTTATGCGTTTGGGGATCTTGTCAATACCACCTCTTGGGCCCCTTGCGATGCCGGTGTTGACAAGGTTTCAGGATTTTCTACCCTGTCCATGCATAAGGATCAGGCTTGCGACTGCTCCGCCAGACTCTCAGTGTAGTTGCAGTAGCCTTTAGTCTCTTGACACTAGGGATCATACACAGGTCTTACCAGAAGGCTATTTACGGTATACCTTGGATGAACTTGGAAGGTAACCCCGATAGACAGCGTGGGAGGGCGGTTGGGTGATTCCAGCACTCATTCCCAAGAAGATATTCATGGGATGCCAAGTAACCATCTATCAGTCTTCACTAGTTGGACCTGGGCCCTAATCATCCCAGGATTTATTTTGGAAGGCATATTTTATATCTGTTGTGTCTGTGTGATTTTAGGACATTTTTAGTGAGTGTTGTTTGGTTTTTCTATGTTTAGACGACCTTTAGGTGTGTGTGAGTCAAATTTTTAGCTGTGGAGGACCAACCTCTCCATAGGTCAAGAAGGTTGCAAAACCTTCCTCCATCTGATACAATGGAGCCTCCATTGGCCCCTCAAAGGTGGAGACTAGATACTGACGGTTCATTTGAACTAGTAGGAGTTAGCGAAGTTCTAGGTGAACTGAAACTTAGGGCCAACCATGAAGAGACAACTATAGTAGAGATTGAAGACTTGCAGGCTAACGAGTTTGTAAGGAATTTTAACCTACCTCTAACTAACTTAAACGATCCCGTGATCATCCAAGTTCTTCCCTTTAGTTCACTTGTTATTGGTGTTCCTGTGAACAGAGTTATGGCTAGATCTGGAGAGGGTATTTCTACCCCCACTTTAGCCATGTTGGCTGGTGGAGTGCCATATCCCCTAGTTGGTACTTCAAGACCAAGTGCATCTACTGCACCCTTGTCACCAAGTAGTCAAGTGGTGCAACCACCAGCTTCCTTTAATGTAGTAGATCCTTCTAGTGAGGTAGTCACTGGGATTCCTAGTGCACCTTTTGCTTCCCCATCCTTAATGCATATTGCTTAGAGTGGTCCAAGTGGATCCTTCTTGTTTATTCAGTGTTTCCCATGGAATGGGGGGAACATCCCCCCATCCACTCCTTATGTAGGTCCTACACTTGCATATGTCGGCATGCAGTTTGGAAACACAAACACTTTTGGACAAGGTTTTTAGACATCGGTTTCGACCCCTTTCACGAGCTCTCACTTTTCACTTTTTAGTGGAGGGATACCTTCTCCTATATTTTAGACTCCAGTTTCATTTGGACCGGCTCAAACCACTTATAGTGCACCACAAACAAGTAATCCATTGAATTATGGGTGGAATCCTATTCAAAGTAGTCCAACTGCTTCACAATTGACGACTGGGGGAAACCCCACCTTTTCGTTTGGGAACCAAGGGGAAGGTCCTTCTACATCCCAGACTCATGCTTTTCAAGCTCCAGTTAAGCCTAAAATTCCCTTCCTGACAACTTTAAACTTTCCAGACTTGTCAAAGTTAATGAACAACCCGGAGTGACATAGTGACACGTGGCCACCTGTTCCTAGCAAGTTACCTTCAGACATTCCTAAGTTTGAGGGCAAAGCTGGCGAAGATCCAAGTGCCCATATAACCACTTTTCACCTATGGTGCTCTTCAAACTCACTGAATGATGATACCGTTCGGTTGAGGATTTTCCAGAGAACCTCTAATGTTGCACCTAAATGGTACATTGAACTTCCCTCTATTGCATATGACCATTTTTTGGACTTACCAGTTGTATTCCTCAATCACTTCCAGCTTCCTATTCGGTATGATGCCGACACATGTTTGTTGTCAAATTTTCAGCAAAACAAAGCCACCCATATCTCGGATCACATCCAAGAGTGGCAAAGAAGGAAGAGGCTTATCAAAGCCACCATACCTCTCGAGTTCTTATTAGAGTGGTTCTTAAAATATTTATTGCCTTATATATATAAGGACGTATCCACTTTGGGGGTGACCACAGAAGAAGAGGCTATCCTCAGGGCCTGGGAGTTAGATTTGATTTATGCTCAGTCTGGGATATTGTATGAGATCATATCTGAGGCACCGAGCTCTACTAATAGTGCCAAGAAACCCAAGCCTGGACCCCATGCCGATGGTGTGGTTAGTTTAGTAAATTCTCCCATTGTAGAATCACTGGCTAAGAAACTCCATGAATTGTTAGTGAAAGAATCTATAGTGGAGGAAGCAAAGGCTTCCACCCCCTCACCTCAAAGTGCATATGTTTTTGCACAGTCTTCTCAAAAGGGAAATCAACAACTGGATGGGAAAAAGAAGAAAGGGAAGAAGGGCGAGGGTAATCAAAACAAGCAGGAACCCATGAATAATGCTGACGGGGGTAAGAAAGATAAGAAGAAAGTTAAGTTTCCTTGTAAGTTGTGCCAGGGAGACCACCTAACTCATCAATTCCCTCTTATAGATCAAGCTCAGAAGTTTTTGAAAAATCAACAACCAGCTGTCTTAAAGGATCCATTTCCCCAACGACAGGATGTGGCTTCTGTTTCTAATGTAGCTGAGGGCACTTCTAGTGCTCCCCATGATCAGAAATATATCAATATGGTACGATATAGTACCTTACTCCAGACAAAAAATAAAAATTATGAATCGGAGGCTCCTGAAAAGTGTAAGTATGTTGCTGAAACATCTAACCCTCTCACGATAGAGAAACCTGCTGATCCAATGCCTAAGATACCGAAATGTGTCTTTAAAAAAGCATTTCACAATCACAACTATAGAGCTGCTTCTAACTACTATGTGGTGGAATATTTGGCTCAAACTACTTGTGCAATGTCAGCATTTGAAGTGTTACCGAGTTTTCCTGCTTAGTGGGATGCCCTCTTAGCAGCTTTAGGAAACATGGATTCGTCGAGCCTGTTGGCGAAGTTTAATCTGTCATATGTTAAGATTCACCTGCTATATCATGTGGCTTTGTCAGTAGATGTCGTTCATTGCGGAAAAACCATTGGTCGTACAGTTGTTGATGGAGGTGCTTCCACATGTGTAATGTAAATATATTGTTGGAAGGCTTTAGGTTCCCCAGAGCTAGTTCCATCAAACACCTTACTTGCTACTTTCGATAGAAGGTATTTCCGTCAACATGGTATCCTACCGGATTTTGAGGTTAAGTTGGCAGGGAAAGCAATGGTTGTTGAAGTAGAGGTGATTGATGCTCCTTTGGATCATAATTTTCTTTTAGGGAGAATCTAGACTTATGCCATCTGTGCAATTGCCTTGGCCGTTCTGCGAGTGGTGGTTTTTCCACACGAAGGGAAGTTGGTTACTGTTGACCAACTCAGTTTCACTTGGAAGGGCTATTTGGAAACTAATGATTTTACTGTACCTTGGATTGATCAGACTAAATTAGCTAATGAGATCTTGGGGGTTGGAATGTATTCATCGCTAATGGGCACATTTGATATCCTAGCCTCGATAAATTTTCTAGGTTCAATGAGTGTAGGGAAGTCTATCTCGACGGTTCTTGATAGAACTGATCCTTGGGTCCTTCCTTCCCGTCATGAACCTCACGTGTCCTTATCTGTAGTGGAAGTGACTTATCAAGCTGTTGTTGACACCACTGCTGATCCTATCATGACTCCTTCTACATCCTCAAAGGAGTCTGAAGAAGCTTATCTATCTGCTTGGGCAGAGAACTCTTTATATTCTTATGACTGCTTAGACATGGATTTGCCTTCAGATAAATCCATTTTATTTTAACTCATATATATATATATATATATATATATATTATGAAAAATCGTAGGTCTGAATTGGCAATTGCCAATCGACTAATTTACACAATCAAGTAGAAATACTTTGAAAGGGCCAGATACTGTACAAATTTATACAGATTAGGAGAGAGTCTCCCAACAAGACAAATTACAACTTAATGAATCACAATTAAGGAACTGGATGAAAATGGTTGGATTCTCCGTTGATGCTATGGAAACCCTAAGACAATAGGCATGCTTTGTTAGCCAAGGAATCTACAAGATTATTTAGATCCCGAAGGATGTGAAAAGAAGTGACCATGTCAAATTATTTCAATGTATTCTGAATTATCTACAGAGATTTATTCAAGGCAGAATTATTGAAGTAATCAACTGAATTTAATGCTTTAATAAACATCTCAGAATCGTCGAAAATTTGAATTGACTTGTATCCTTTCTCCTTAGCAATCTGACTCGCCATGAGGAGACTATAACTTTCAGCCTGGTTATTTGACATGATTCCAAGTCCCCAGCTAAAACTAAATTCGATCAATCTATCTAGAGAGAAACGCAAACCCCCAGCACCTGAGATCCCATGATTCCCCTTGGATGCACCATTGAAGAAAATTTCCGTTGAAGAGGAACTCATCCATATTGATTTGAATTCATCCACATTTCCATGAAAATGCCAGGGAAGAGAGCTGATAGGTTTGATACAAACCGACTTTCTAAATCCAAGAGAACTGAAGCCCAACCACATTGAAAACATAGAAGGCAGGGAAGAAGAGGACATCGAGTTTCTTGTTGATTCAACGATTAACAATTTGATTTTAAAAGCCATGATTTGAGGGTTCAAAGATTTATTGTTGAAAATACAATTGTTTCTGGAAATCCACAGTTTCCACAATATAAAATTTGGGATCGAGTGCCAGAGCTTGTGCTAGACAATAAAATTGTCAATATTTTGAGGGCGTCGTTCATTCCAGGAGAGGTATAAAGCATTTACAGTAGAATGGACAGGGATAGAGAAACTAGAGCTGTGGAGCAACAACTCCCACACCAGTTTAGAAAAATCACAGCCAATAAAGATGTGGTTAGTTGTTTCAAAGTCTAATTTGCAAAAACAACACCTAAAATGACCATTAAAGCCATGTTTTAACAAATTATCAATAGTCAGCACCTTATTGTGCAAGAGAAACCATGAGAAAAATTCACCTTGGGAAGACAATGCAAAGCCCAAACTGTTTTCCAAATTGCAGGGGAGAGGCTTGAATAGTAAGTAGCTTGAAGTTCAATGAAACCTTTTGTAGCTGAGTAATATCCAGTGTTTCCCCAACCCCAGATATGTTTATAGGAGCTATGAACTGGAGCAAGACCAAAAAGAGAGGAGAGCAAGAATTTTTTTTGGGAGCCAAGACAGTCTGGAAGGTCAGGGAAAGACCAACCTACCCAGCTTCCAACACTGTCCCAAGAACAAATATCAGCCAAGCGGAGTAAGACTTTATTAGTTGACCAGTCCATAATCTCTGCTAATGAAATGAGAGAGGAAATAGAAGGATTTATTGAGATTTCATCTTCCCATTTCTAGGGATTCTCTAGAGTTGTTGATTAAAATTGTCGATGCCTTTTCTACAAGAATTCCAGATAGTTGTTCCTTTGGGTGTATTAGACACTGTTATATTTCTCAAAGAGCCGCCCTTAAGATATTTCATCCTAAAAATCTTGCTGACAGGGTGATTTTTGTCCACATAGAGATGCCAAATAAGTTTTCCACCCAACACCAGATTAGCCAGACTAGGGTCACAAATTTGTAAACCACCTTCTGAAATAGGTCTTTTAAGTATTTCCCAGCTTTCCAAATGCATCTTATTCTGACTTCCTTTACCGCCATTCTAGAGAAAATCTCGCAAAAGTTTAGAAATCTGAGCCGAGATAGACTTGGGGGTGAGCAACAAAGAGGATTGAAAGATAGATAGTACTGAAAGAACTACCTTTATCAAAATCAATTTTCCAACATTGGTTAACCAATGACTGTTATAGTTGATTTTACCACACTAGGTGAATCACACTTGCATGGCCTTCCCCTGTCCCTCTTCAGACTCCTTAGACCCCTTGGACCATTTTTTGTCGTTTGATGTGTCCTAGACCATCCCTACAAATATGTGAAAATCCATATACGCGACTTTTAAACCCCTAAACGCATATATACACGGGTTTGACCCCTAAAACCGTGTACATCGGGATGTGTGCAAAATCCAAATCCTTTTGGAGTTTTCCTTGACATGGATCCGACTCACTTGACTCCTGGCCTTCCATATGCCTTGAGATCGCTTGAATTCGACCTTTCATTACCCCTTTGAAAAGATATATAAGGAACTCTTTGGTACATTGAAGGCATAGAAGATATTTGAGAGCAAAGAAACTATAGTCCATTGTTGCCGGAACTTGTGCTTAAGTCTGCATCCCTTTGTCCCTTGGAGCACTTTTGTGTTCTTTCCAAGCTTTCCTTTTGCTTGTGAGCTTGCTATTGAGAGATGGAGGATTGAGGTGGTGGAGGTCCAAGTGGGGGATTTAGTTTCTCTGATTCGCAGACGTGCCGACAGAGGTTGTATCCATTGTAATCTTTGATTTTATATTAATAGAAATATCTTTTCCTATCCAATAATGTATGTTTGAATGAATATTTTATCCATGGATGATTTCAAATGCTTATACATTGTTGATTATATATGCTAGAATAGATCTAACACGAATATATATAGTATGCTTGTCTTGTTTACTTGTTGTTGAGGAAGTGATTCATCAATTCAAGCTGAAGTTGGAAAGCTCAATGGGGATCTACTTCAACCGTCCAGAATAAGGTATGAGGTTTGATCCTTTAGTGTTAGATATTTGATTTCTATTGCATATTGGAAAGGATTGATTTCTAGATTCAAGCTGTCTATTGTGGTACCCCAAGCCATAGGAATTTCTCTCCGTAACAGAATTGGCGACCCCGCTGGGGAGTTCCTAGTAGTTGTCCTTTGGGGATTTTTTTTATCGGCATTCAATGACTTTGAATTGCTCTTTTTCCCTTGTTTCTGTGTCGGGTCTGGGGGCATGTTTGCCTGGTAATGTCTGATTGGTGTGAAGACTGTCTCAGCTTGTCTGTTTGCCTTTATTTTTATGCACCTTTCTTCCTGTATGCGAGTTTTTAACTCACAGTCGCGCATATACACAGGTTTCTCTGCTATTTCCGCGTACACACGCGGGTTTACTGCGAACAGTCGCGTATGCCCTTAGTTTTTCCTTCTAGAGGAAGATGGATTGTTGCTGGGTGAATTGTGATGATTGCTGAGTCTCCTTTGATACTACTAAGTCTATATACACCTCTATTTCTGACCAGAGACATTTTTTTTAGGGTAAAATTTCGTTTTTGAAGAATGTTCTTGTCATTGCACTTTCGATTTTTTGTTTTAGGATTAGTGCATTAAATTTCTTTTACCTTAGTACTTTGCTTGAGTGCTGCTTGAGTGTGCTTGCAGATTCTGGGGGTTGTAGAACCATTCTTTTACTTTAGAATCTCATTTTTATTTCAAAAAATCCAAAAATATTTGCTTATCATTATGCATTGCATCTTGCATTTTGCATAGTACTTGCACTAGATTTGCTTTGGAGTATTAGTCAGGATTTCATATAGGAAAATTTGCATTTATCATTGGAAGAAAAATTGTGCATTACACGTAGTAGCATACCCTATTTTTCATGGACACAATGCATTTGCATTGATTGTTAGGTGTGCATTTTACTTCATGTTGTGTCATAACTCCATTAGTTGGACGGCCATATACCTCTTTTGAGTAATAAATCCAATTAATATCAACGCTTAAATTAAAATGAACTACACTATTTTATTTGATAGGGTTCACCAACAAGATTAGGTTTTAGGGTCTTGGAATAGTTAATTGTGAGTAAATTCTCCAAGACCACTAAACAACAACATGTATGTGTCTGTCCAGGTGAGTGTGTGAAATTCCTTGGTATAACCAGTGTTTCTCAGGATCCTCCTCTCAAAAGGGAGTTAAGCACGAGGCAGTGTGAGCAGTTATTGATTGGGATGACCCCTAGTCATAACTGAGTAGCACCGGAGATAATTTTAGGATTGTATTTGTATATGGGGGCTCTTTTGAGAGTTTTGGGCTTTGCTACCCTGCCCATATGGTCAATCCAGCCTATGACTGTCCGCCTGAGCATTGATTATATTGAGGTGACCTTAGTGGCCTTACCTAGGATATCGAGGGGGTACTCTGTAGGGGTTATTCTGTGGGTGTCCTGGCCAGGTTGGAGTCGGACATCATAGTCGCTTTACGTGTTGAAGCTGAGGGCCACAATAATTGGTTACATACCTCTGCTTGTTGTGTATGGGAGTCTCAAGCCTCTCCTAGGCGAGACATAC
Source organism: Pseudotsuga menziesii (assembly GCA_001517045.1). Lineage (NCBI taxonomy): Eukaryota > Viridiplantae > Streptophyta > Pinopsida > Pinales > Pinaceae > Pseudotsuga > Pseudotsuga menziesii. The sequence goes on along the minus strand of LPNX010539183.1, from coordinate 331,848 downwards.
TTGCTTCATTTGGGAGCTCACTTATCCTAACCTTGATTGCTTGTGTTTGGATTTAGATTTTATTGGTGATTGCTCTATGCACGTTAGCTTGCCTAGGGTTTACATAGATAGAGTGTCTTTTATATTTTTTGAGTCATTGTGGATTCGGGTGTGGCACCTCGCCGTTCTCATCGTTTAGCATGACTTCCGCCTTTTACGTCTCCTCCTCCTTTGGGAGAGAGAAATAGATACTCCAGGAGGACTACTTCATACATTGATTCACAGACGATGGGAGACCATGTTGAAGGTATTCCTGAACCACCTTCTCCCATTCAAGTGGAAGATGGGGACTTTACTCCTAACTATGATCCTTCACCTGATTTGACTGAGTTAGGTCCTGTGATATCTGAGATAGGTACTTTTCATGATAGACCTACTTACTCTAGTGTTGATCCCCCATTGACACATCGTTGGTATGGAATGCCGAAAGATGATGAGACTCATTTTGAACCCGCGAGCACTAGTTATGGTAGTTATGGTATGTCTGGTTTTCCCACACATGATTTGACATTTCATGTTGAGTCAAATTTTGAGCCTAACACTATGCCTGGGGGCACTCTCATTCCTTACCATGTGGATAGGTTTGGGAGCACAAGTCACATTGCACCTTCCATCCTAGCGGTGGAAGCTACATCACATATTCCTCCTAGGCCTAGGGCTAGCGATCCTATTAGGATACTAGATCCGAGATGAGTGACTATAGGGAATAACACATACATAATTACATAGGCCCCTCCGTCCTCCATCCCTACTTCTTCAAATGTTCACCCTCCACCTCATTCACGTGGTCCTTCGGGCCGAAACATTGCTACGAGTCATGTCCGTACTGCTGTTACTCGACCAGTTGTGTCTCAGGTTCTTGTACCACCTGTTGTTTCGGGAGGTTATGTTCATACTTCTAGAGGTCATGTTACTACTTCCGGAGCATATATTCCTACTTCCGAAATGTATATTCCTACTTCCAGAGCGTATATTCCTACTTACGGAGTGTCTCATTGGACATCTCATGCGATGACTTGTGGACCGTATTATGGGATGCAGTATGGACAGGGTTCTTCACCTTATGGGTATGGGTATCAACAACCCGCTTACTCTCCAAATTACGGCTTTGTAGCTCCGAATAGTTAAGGTACACCACACTATAGTGCTTCCATGCCACCCTATATGGGTCAAATGGAAGGAGGGCACTATGGCCAAGGCCATGGTGGTTATGGTAATCAGACCTATGTGAATCAAAACTATCAGGGAGTGGTCCATTGACCTAATCATCCTAGGCTCCCTTTCCTCGCAACGCTGAATCTTTCAGACTTGTCGAGATTGACGAACAATCCTGTAGCTCATGACCCAGCTTGGCCGGCTGTCCCTACTAAGCTTCCCTCGGACATACCCAAATTTGAGGGCAAACCGGGAGAGGATCCGAGTTAACATGTTACTACCTTTCACCTATGGTGCTCTTCAAATCCCTTACACCAGGACTCAATCCATTTAAGGCTATTTCAACGCACCCTTATAGGGCCTGCCATGAAATGGTATATAGAGCTACCTAGGGGGGCATTCACTTTGTTTGACGACCTAGCGATGACTTTTCTTAACCGCTTCCAGCTACCAGTGCGTTATGACATTGGTACAGAACTCTTGTTGACATTTTGGCAGGATAAAGCCACACATATCTCAGATCATATCCAAAAATGGCGTAGATGGAAGAGGTTGATTAAAGCCTTTATACCACCATAATTCCTCCTTGAATGGTTCCTTAAGTTGTTATTGCCGTATATAGCGAAGGATGTTTCTACATCCGGAGTGCAAAATGAGGAACAAGCCATTTTTAGGGCGCATGAATTGGATTTGATTTATGCTCAATCTGGTTTGTTATATGAGATCATTCCCAATGCTCCACATTCTAGTTTTGACCCCAAAGTTAAACTTGGACCACATGCCGATGGCATTGTTGGTTGTGCGAGTGCTAAACCTGTGGATTCAGTTGCAAAACAAGTTAGTCAATTGTCAATCAACCAATTTGCTTCGGGACAAGCCACGACTTCATCCCAACCCACCCAAACGGCGAGTGTACTTTCAGTGCAATCGTCGGACCAGAAGGGTAACCAGCAGCCTGGACGGAATAAAAAGAAGGGTAAGAATAATCGTAAGGGTGGGAATAGGAATGAGAATGCTAATAATGGCAAGAACGCCTGTGATGCTGGGGGGGACAAGAAAGCTAAACGTAAGGTTAAATTTCCTTACAAGTTGTGTAAGGAAGATCACCTCACTTACTTGTGCCCTCGTATCGATGAAGCCTCAGGATTCTTGGCAGAGGGCCCAGCTGTGCTGACTAACCCTTTACCTCACAATCAAAATATGAACCCGAGGACCCATGATTAGTCTGGTGGTGATCAAGATCCGCTGGAGGGTAGTGGTCATGGTTGCATTAACATGGTACATGCTGCGAAAGTTGTGACCCATGCAAAGGACTATGGTTCGTCACAACCCAACCCAGGTAAGGAGCCTGATCCACCAAGAAATCCTTTGCGTATTCAAAAACCTGTGGATAAGCCCGAAGCTGCACCTTGCCTTCCTAAGGGAGTCCTTAAGCATTCAGGGCACAATCCTAATGCCCGAGCCACCCAAAAATATTATGTTGTTGAGGATTTGGGCCACACTCCTTGTGCAATGTCTGCACTAGAAGTACTTCAGAATCGTCCTTCGCAAAGGAAGGCTTTGCTTTCTGCCCTTGGTCTGAATGATGATAATTCTTCCTCCGTGATTAAATTTGAAACCGCAGGACTTCAGACTCTCTTGCCTTACTATGTGTCTCTTTTGATTCATGTAGAATTTCTTAACATGACTGTCAAGCACACTATGATTGACGAAGGCACTGTTGCTTCTGTGATGTATTTATCATGTTGGAAGTTATAGGTTCCCCTGAGTTGTCTAAATCTGTGACCATGTTAACTGTGTTCGATGGGAGATTGTTTAGGATACACGGGATCCTTCCTTCCCTTAAGGTCCATTTGGGAGGAAAGACAGTTGCGATAGAGGTTGAGGTGGTTGATGCGCCCCTTGACTACAATCTCTTGCTGGGTAGGAATTGGATGTACAGCATGCAAGCCGTAGCTTCTTCCCTATTTCATGTTGTATGATTTCCATTTAACGGGAAGATAATTACGATTGATCATATGTCATTCAAGAATCCGTCGGTTACCACATCTTTGGGAGCTTTGATCCCGATTGTAGAGCACTCTCAGCCGACAACTAGAAGTGTGGGTGTGGGCATGTATCCATCCCTCATGGGAAGATTTAGTTGCCCTGCACCTATCCTTATGATAGGGTCTAGTTCTGGTGAGGCTTTGACATCTATGAGACCGGTGTCTTTTCGCACGAGTCATATGGAAGATCCTTGGATTCTTCCTACACCGAGCACTTCAAGTGAGCCCATCGTGACGGACGTGCCGTTGCCTGCAACTATGGAAGCTTATCAAGCTAATCTTGAGTGTGTTGCAGAGCCTAGTCCTTCCTCTTCACAGATGGAGGAGGAGGACCTTTATGTGCTTCCTACATGGGCAGTACAGTCTTCTCATGCACACAACTGCCTTGATAGCATTTTTCCTTCAGATGAAGCGATTATTGAGGCCATGTCGGGAGTTGAGCCACCATGGGAAGAGATCCATCATAGATCTTACTTTCTTCTCGAGCTTGACCGCTTGGAGCGTGAGGACTTTAGGGAGGTTCTTAGTGAGAGAATTGGTAGTCCCATGGTTCCATTAAGCTCTCCTGTTCTAATGGATGATGGGAACATGGAAAATATATCTCCAATGATTCCTATCAATATCTCTCGCGATCCTAGCAGGATAGAGAATGTCTATATTGGGGCAGAATGTTCCCATGCTGAGATTCTAGAATACACCGAGCTGTTTAAAGAGTTTTGTGATATCTTTGCTTGGTCTTACGATGAATTGCCAGGTATCGACCCTCGCATTGTCGAACATGAGATTAATACTTATCCCAACACTAAGCCTGTTCGACAACGTTTGTGTGCGGTGAATCCTAGGAAAGCACCTGCGATTAAGGCAGAGATAGAGAAACTGTTGAAAGCCGGTTTTATCTATCCCGTTCCCTTGATGGAGTGGGTTTCAAACCCCGTTCTAGTTAATAAGAAGTAGGGAGCGATCCGCATATCTACTGATTTCTGTGATTTGAATCATGCCTGTCCTAAGGACAATTTCCCCACACCATTTATTGATCAGATTTTGGATGAGTGTGCGGGTAGCGAGGTTTTTTCCTTTATGGACAGATTTTTCGGATATAATCAGATACAAATTAAACCTGAGGACCAACATAAGACTGCATTTATTTGTCCTTGGGGAACTTTTGCATATTGGAAAATGCCTTTTGGCCTTAAGAACGCAGGAGCTACTTTTCAGCTGGAAATGACCTTGATTTTCCACGATCTCAAATCGATTATCGAAGTGTTTTTGGATGACCTTGATGCTCATTATCGTATGAGAATGTGTCATTCCTATCATTTGAGATTGGTATTCGAAAGGTTCCACCATTATTTGGTCAGGTTAAATCCTCACAAGTGCATCTTTTGTGTGAAGTCAGGTCGCTTATTAGGATTCATTGTTTCTAAAGAGGGTATAAGAGTTGACCCTTTGAAGGTTGAGGCAATAATTCAATTGTCTACCCTGAAGAATATTCGTCATCTCCAATGTTTGAAGGCATGGAAAACTTCTTACGGAGATTCGTTGTCAATTTTTCCAATTTGACTAGAGGATTCATGTGTCTTTTGAAGAAGGACACCACTTTTTGTTGGGATGAGTGAGCCCAGGAGTCCTTTGATGTGCTCAAGCGAGCCCTAGCATCAGCCTCGGTGATTAGTTCCCCAGACTATAGCAGTGATTTTCTACTTTATGTGGCCGCGTCCATGGAGACGATTGGTATGGTTTTGGTTCAAGAGGATGAGGAGCTCCAAGAACATGTCATATACTATCTAAGTCGAAATCTTATTGACATGGAGATTTGTTATTCCCATGTTGAGAAGCTTGCCTTAGCTACCGTACATGCGGTTCAATGGTTGAGACATTATATTCTCCTTCGCCAAACCTTGGTTGTAGCCCATGTCAATCCGTTTCAATTCGTCCTCACTCGAAGGATGATTGGGGGAAAATATAATAAATGGATTGTCATCCTACAAGAATTCGACCTCGAGTTTGTTTCGGGAAAATTGAAGAAATCATTAATTTTTGCGGAGCTTATATCGGATTTCCCAAGCAAGGCCGAGGAGTTGGTTTGTGAAGATATGTTTATCGATGAGCACATCTTCTTAATCTCAACTTTAGACCCATGGTATGGGGATATCATTATATATCTACAAACGTTGAAGGTCCCTACTCACCTCTCACGGGATGAACGACGACGATTACGTCACGTATCTAAGAATTACCTCATAGTGGATAACACTTTGTACCACCATGGGGTAGATTCCATTTTACATCTTTGTTTAGCTCATAAGGAGGCTGAGGTAGTTCTAAATGATTTCCACAGAGGGGCATGTGGTGGTCATTTATCTGGGCTTTCTATAGCCCAAAAAATCTTAAGACCGGGTTATTTCTGGCCGTCGATCTTTAAGGATCGTGTAGATGTGTTCAAGAGGTGCCACCCTTGCTAGGTGTTTGCACGAAATATGTGCTCGAAACCTTCCCCATTACATCCCATCATCACCACCGGTCCCTTCACTAAGTGGGGCCTTGATTTTATGGATTGCAACCTAGCTTCAGCTGGGGGGAATCATCATATCATAGTGGCTGTCGACTACTTCACGAAATGGGTTGAGGCTATGCTTACAATTAAATCCGATGGTGAGATAATCACGCACTTCATATTCAACCAGATTATTACTCAGTTCAAAATTCTGAAAGAGCTTTTCACTGACCATGGATCACACTTTCAGAATCGTATGATGGAATAGTTGGCATCAAAGTTAGGGTACAAACAAGAGCATTCCTCCTCTTACTACCCTTAAGTGAATGGACAGGTAGAAGCAGTGAATAAATCACTCAAATCCATTCTCCAACGAACCATTAGACAAAGCAAGAATAATTGGCACATTATGTTATATCCTGTTTTGTGGGCGTATAGAACCGCTGTTAAGACTACCACGGGTTTTTCTCCATATCAGCTTGTACATGGAATGGAGTCAGTATTGCCGGTTGAGTGTGAGATTCCTTCTTTGAAGCTAGCCATAGAGCTCTTGCCAAACACTTCACCATTGGAGGAGTGTTTGGTCCACCTTGAGCAACTTGATGAGTAGCGTCGAGATGCCTTGGTGGCTCTAGAAGTAAATAAGCGTCGCGTAAAGGTCCAGTACGATAAGTCTGTCCGTCCAAGGAGGTTTAGTGAGGGAGACTTGGTCCTTTTGTGGGATCAACCAAAAGAACCCTTGGGGGCAGGAAAGTTTAATCCCATGTGGCATGGGCCTTACGTCATTACAAGCGTGTTAGAGAAGGGCGCTTATGAGTTAGTGGATTATGAGGGAACGGCCTTGGTGGAGCCTAGAAATGGGCTCTATCTCAAGAAGTACTATGCATGATTTTCAACCAGGGATGGTTATTATATATTATTGTACACTTTTGCATAGTCAGGTATTTTTCTTATCGTGATCGGGTTTGTGATTAGTTTCCGTTTCTTTTGGCAGATGTCAATGGAATCTTTCACCTTCATAGGATTCGCGGATGGTGTGAGCCGTCACACTCAACACTCAGCCTCTGCTGCTTGGGTGATTTATACTCCTATGGGTCAGGTATTGTCTTCAGGAGGCATATGTCTATGACCATCTTCCAACAATGTTGCTGAATATAGTGCCGTTATTGAGCTTCTACGGGATGCCATTTCACATGGCGTTCTCTCTCTTGAGGTATGACTTGATTCGGAGTTAGTAGTATCACAGCTTAATGGTTTGTACCATGTTAGAGATTCGACATTACTAAGAAGATTCTTACGTGTGAGATTATTAGAACGACAATTTGACAATATAACATACATACATGTTCCAAGAATTAATAATCAAGTTACTGACTCATATGTTAACTACGTGTTAGATTGGCATTTGTTTCATACTCAATAAGCTCATCAAAAACATAAATTTTTTTACACATGTAAATAAATAAACCGATCATCATAAAAGTTTTTATAAACATCCAAAATGTGGTAATACATAGTGTCATAATGCAAAAATGGGGCTCTCAAGCCACCAAAATATAATACATGGTAATAAAAAATGTATCACTCCCAAGTATCTAAGCCTGTGGAGGATGAGGGGGGTTGTGATCGTGAAATGTCACTACGACTCTAGCTAGCTGTCGAAATAACCACACCCATGCTCATGGTATAGCCACCACCTGGCATTGCATCGCCTCAGGAAAGTCCTCGACTTGCACCATGGGTACTCTGTGTGTCAGCCTCATGAAGTTGGCATGAATTCTTTGGAGCATCCGCTCCACATCCACACCCGTGATATCGTCTCCTCTTCCCCTCTGTCTATGACGAGGGAAGCCTTCAGGCCGCCGTGGTCCCACATTTGCATACATATGGTAGATGTCACTATGTATTGTCACCCAAAAACATGTCTTTTGATTCTACATAATTAGAAAACACAAAAAAATTTAGTAACTCAAAAATTTTAAAAAGAGAGGGTCGAGATTCGTTACCTATGTCTCCGTATGCCGATCCTGGTGGTAGCGGCATGTCCGGGTCTCCCCGAAAATCTATCCCCACATAGGGGTAGTCATCGATGGAAACTATCTGCCATTTCCACCACGGAAAGAAATTAGCTGGATAGGGGTTGGACACCCTACCTCCACCCAGTTTGCGCATCGCATTTGCCCAATGTCGTTGGGCCGGATCTCGAACACCATGTAGAGGAACGTCAACTCTAGGGCTCAATCCTGGACCATGATCGAAGAAAAACATGCTCAGTATGCTGCTGAAACCAAATTTTTTCACTCTGCCCATCTTGCACTCACTGAGCTGGTGCTTCATGTTGCCCAGTAGTGCAGTTCTCCAATCGTATACCGTGGGTCTCATGCACTCCACTGCATAGAACATCAAAGGCTGCGAGGCCTGGTGGAGTGAAGCCAAGCCCACTATCCTGCCCAGTGTCAGTAGGATGGCCTTTAGGCCCAGCACTTGTATGGAGTTATTTGGGATCTGACTCCCCACCTTCTCCGTGTCCAAATAACAGTACACCACAATGTACTCAGGCCACCTCCGGACCCACAAAAACATAGGTTCACTACTTCCCCGCATCGTGAAAGTCCAGTAATAAAGTATATGTCCTCCACTTCTATGGTGAGGGACATCCCGTCTATCTGGAATGACACTGATTCTGGATCCCAATAGTCCACTAACATCTACAGTAGTCCTGGTTTGGCTCTTAAGCCACAAAGACACCAAAATTTTTATATCCCACATGCACGTAACGCTTGTTGAGCCATTAGATATGCTCTTACTGCCTCTTCTACATCACCATGTTCACGTTCTCTCCATTCTAGGACCATCCTACACAAAAAAATTGAATTTTGTCCATTAGAACACTTGAAAAATATTAAGCGCGGCCGCATACGCGACTGTTTGCCAAACAACCGCGTATGTACGCGGGTTTCGGGGCATTTTCCGCGTATATCTAACCCTATATGTGGAAAAACCCTTGATTTTCGCATGGATCATGGCGCCTATATTAGAATGGCCTAGAAAACCAAATACACCATGGAATTTGACAAAATTTGCATCTAAATGAAATAGAAGAGCATGGGTAAGTACCTGGAGAAAACGGTAGTGGATTCCGCCGGCTGGATCTCCTGGAATTTGCTGTTGAAGTTCTAAGCTCAAATGGGTAAAAGTTTCAAATGTTTAATAATGTTTTGAATGATTTACTATTTATAGAAAATTTTCAAAATTTTGAAAATTTTTACCCCCTTTCCTATAGTTTGGACCGTTTCTAATCCTTTTGGACCGTTTTTGGACTAATTTATGGTGTAGGAGACCTTTTTGAGTGTCGTTTCAGCCTTTGGAATGACCTGTTCATGCCGATTTTAGGTATCATGTCTAAACTGGCATATAGGTTAGGTTTCATCACTGTTTGCATTATGCATGACCTTATGACCGTTTCATTATAGCCTTAGGTACTGTTATCCCTAAAGTTGAACCTAGACTACGGTATTCAAGCTTAAGGAAATCTTTGTTTGAAAATGTAAAAATCAAATGCAATCAAATTAAAAATACAAGCTGGTATCAAACCAGGGCTAAAAGAACCTCACAGTACTAGAAGGCACTAGGCTAGTATTACTTGTTTGTATAGTTTTCAAAGTTTAGGAATGAAATCAAAACATCACACAATTTACAATGAACAGAGCTGGTATATATCACAGATGGGTAAATACAGGTGTTCATAAGAAGATCAAAGCATGTGATAGGCTGGTAAATAAATGAGGGCTGCAAGACAAACTGTAGAAACCATATAACACAAAATACAATACAACATTCAAGAGTAAGGATTCTATGATCCTGAAAACATGAAGTGAAACTATTACTATGTATAAATATATAAAGATAATTGTTTCTCTTGATAAGAATTATAGTAATGGAATATAAATGACCATATACTTAACAAAATTACCAGAGAAACAATTCATGCATTACAGAAACAAATCATCATCATAATTCATTCATAAACATAACCTGGTTGAAGCTGCAAAAAGTTCATGCTACATAGATGTGCTTACAAATCATCAAGCATTGCTCCCAAAACTGCCAACCTTCGCAGTCCCCTTCTCGAGACCTCTGTTCTCCAGCCTTAGCTGGGACCTCTCGCTCTCATTCAATTTATAACAATTTACAGGATAAGAGCTGTTACCAGCTTCTTCGGATAAGATTTAACATACAATTAAATATAGAGGAAATATTTAATTGTTACAAGGCATCGTGAGATTCTTTTTAATGAAATTTTCTAGATTTAAATCAGAAGGCCACTTCATACCTAAAGAAGCGAATCTAGTCCTCTTCCCTTGGAATACTCTGCCACCAATCGATTTCCTGTGCATAAATGATCAATACCATCCCGGGATTTTGGAACTTTTGGTTAACTGCTGATTTTGTAGATAGAACATAAAAAATCTGCCATTTGCATCATTGGATACCCTGTATTCGTGCCAAATAATCTGAGATTTGTTATTGATTTTCTAAACTTGCAATTCATCAATTAGCTGGCAAATTTCCTTTTGACTAATGACACGCTTGCATATCTTTTCATGAAGTAACAATCGTCGGCAACTGGTGCATCCCTGTCCAGCAGTACCAACTGCAGCAAACAAAACAGATCACACAACCATTGCTAAGTCTGCATCTTCCATTATTATAAGGGCATTGTTTCCACTGAGCTCGAGCAAACACTTCCCAAATCTTGTGTTGACTAGATTCTGAACAATCTGTCCAACCTTCGTGCCTCCAGTAAAAGAGATCAATGGGATTCTTCTATCCTCAGCTATTGCTTGCCCAATCTCTTTCCAAACAACGCAGTTGCCACAAACTAAAGCGATGTATGCATTCCATCCAAGTACAGCACATGGAAAGTTAAATGCGGTAATTACTCATACTATACCAAGAGGATTCCAAACCTCCATCATCATATGATTGGGCCGTTCTGAAGGTATGATAGAGCCATTCAACTGTCGACTTAGGCCAACCGCATAATTACATATGTCAATAACTTCTTGAACCCCATACATATTATATAATCCACATACAATTTCTCATATAACAGTATTCAACCCCGGACATAATCCACCACTACCATATTCCTGACTGCCTAAGGCCATCTTTCGAAATTTCTTTATGTCTTCACTATATTGGCTGGTGTCATAGTCAGAACTTCCTAATGAGCTATACAGAGTACTATGCTCCGGCCTGACTCCTTTGTGAATATCATCAAGAGAAATATCACCTTCCAAGAAATGTCAAACACAAGAAGCTGCGCAAGCAACTACTTGCATCATCTCACTCTTATTATAGCTGTTCTGTATGCGGGGATCAACAAGGGCATCTAGAGTGCCATCTTCCATTGCTCGAGAAAGCAAGGGTCGTGCCCAATCCACTAGACTATATTCCGAAAATGATGGAGTTGTATCTACAGGCCGACGGCCAGTAATCAACTCAAGCAGCATGACTCCAAAAGAGAAAACATCAGATTTATCTGTCAATTTTCAACTTGATGCATATTCTGGAGCCAAATACCCAAAAGTCCCCATAACCCTTGTGGAGACATGAGTAAAACCTTCTAAAGCAATTTTTGCAAGGCCAAAGTCTGCAACCTTTGCTTCAAAGTTGGAATCGAGCAGAATATTTGAAGCTTTGATATCTCTGTGAATAATCTTCGGATAACAGTCTTCATGTAGATAAGCAAGCCCACAAGCTGCTCCTGTTGCAATCTTTAATCTAGTTGACCGGTCCATATTTTCCTGACCTTTACCATGTATATGGAGCTCTAGTGTGTCATTTGGAACAAACTCATACACAAGCAATCGTTAACTACCAGCTATGCAGTAACCCACCAATGAGACAAGGTGGCAGTGATGCACACGACTGATTATTTCCACTTCACGTTCTCCTTGGCTCCCACCAACTTTAAGCTGCTTCACTGCTATAGTTTTGTTTCCTGGAAGAACGCCTTTGTATACATATCCAAATCCTCCCTGTCCTAATAGATTGGCCCGTGAGAAGCCATTTGTAGCTGCCTCTAAATATTCATAGATGAATGTCCTTGAGATACCAAGGCTAAAGCCTGGACCTCTGCCTCAAAGTACACTTGTTCTCCTTCGTAGTCAATAGCTATGTTTTACACAATCCATGAAGCCTTGTAACCTGAATCTCCAAGAAAGGATTTCACATTCTTCAACAACAGAATGAATATGCAGTACAGTTATGTAACCGGTAGTAAATATTGCTTTGTGTTCCAGTAGCTCCAATATCTATGACTGCGTGCTTCAGAATGCATAGAAGTATATACATTGTAATCCAAACCCATTTTGACATTCTGTCATCAAAAAATTAACATGCTACCAATTTGGACCAATGCTGCCAGTGGTAAGAATTTCACCCTGTAACACATGCTCTTTTGCACATACATAGGCTCATAATCAATGAATAGAAACTTTGATGATTTAAGGTAACAAAAGGAACCCTAATGGTGAGAAATCAAATATAAAATATGAAACAAAGTAAAATAAAAAACAATAAAAACCAATCATAATCAAAAATTTAAAAATAAGCAGGATGAACAACCCTAGAGATAACAGGTACGAACCCACTCTATTGTGTCACAGAACCTTCATGCTATTTTAGAAGTGGCGTGATATGAGTGGTAGAGCTTGACCTTACATGGGTACCCTAGTTAGCACTTTATTTGCATTTGGTGCCCATGCTGATATTTTGTCCCGTAGGGTGTGGGAGTCCATTGCATAGTATTGCCATGACATTTTGCAAGAGCCTCATACTCCTCTTGATCTTTTGCTGGCCTATTTCCCTCAGGACTGCCTTATATCAAGTTGTAATTGCATTATCATGAGCTTTACTTGCCTTATTGAGCCTTACGTCGGCTTCCCTGACATTGATTTTCAACCATATAGCCCGAGCTTGTCTCATGTCTAGCCATGTAGAGCCATTTTATATATCCTTTGCAGCTTGATTCCCTATTCTTACCGGGAGGGGACTTTCCCCCGAGTGTCGCTATCCTACACATGTATCCTTGCATTGAACACAGGTATGTTCCACTGCTTGGAACTAGTTTGTTTTCCCATATGACACTTGTCTCCTTCTAGTTTGTAACTATAAAGCCATTTTATTCTTTTTCAAGTTTTTTAAACATTTGAAAAAGTCCAAAAAAATAAAAAAACCAAAAAGTTGGACAAGGAAAGATGTCATCTTTTGGTAGCTGTCAAGTCGTATCGCCTTCGAACAGAGCATTGTATATCACATCCGTTGGTTGGGTTTATAGTTTGAATTTAGGAGCTGTACTCATTTATCTGAGTTTATCTCCACCGACTGGTTAAGCTTCCAGTCCCTATGGAGCCTCTGTCGATGCCTCCTGTGTCGCAGATATGTCCCAGTTGTATATATCGAGTCTATGCTACCTTTATTCAGTCACCATTCGTCGTTATGCTCTTGTTCGAAGGAAGTTGAAATCTGAGTTAGCCATTCCTCAGTTATCTTGACTTTGCATGTCGGCCATTCCCAGTACAGTTACTGGTTCGTGCACCTTATGATCGAGTCCTTCCACATTATACATCTTTTCCGAGTACCTCGTGTTGGATGATGGGGGATTCCTTAATTCCCTCCTTCCATTGGATTTCATCCCATCGACTCCAGATCATTTATTCTGGGATTGGAATCTAGAGTCATTTTTGAGTGCCTTGAGACTTGCAGTCATCAGTGGCAGGTTCTCTTAGCATCGATAGTTTTGGGAATACATCAATGTCCCCTGATCGATGGATCCTCTCAAGTGTTTGACCTCAACACATTTATTCACACTTGTTAGTTTGCACTCTAGTACCTTGATTCTCATTTTCATTATCAGTGGGTGATCTCATGTCTG